>JAUMHQ010000033.1:3615333-3653682 GCA_032361165.1 Enteromius paludinosus | reverse complement strand
AATATAAAATAATTGTAATTATTTAAGTTAATACAACTCAGTTCAATTAATTAGTTACAGCATTAGGGTTTACAGTGCAGAATATTTTACAATCTAGTTGTACATTTTTTAATTGTTAATTATAATTCTGTTTCACCTTTCTCTAGTACAAAAAGTGGCAGATGTGCAATATTGTTAAATACATTTTAGCGCCGTTAAATGATTAATTGCGATTAATCGCATCCAAGATTAAAGTTTATATAATAAGCAAAAGTGTGCTGTAATTTGTGTGCTGTAAAGTGTGCGTTTACATGCATGCATATATTTCAGAAAAATATTTTTTATATATTGTTTATATATTAATTAAATGTGTATATAAATAAATAATATTAATTTAAATATATTCATTTACATATTTTTTAAATATGTGTGTGAGTATTTATAAATACATGATAAACACAAACACACACACACACATATATACATATACTGTATATAATATAATATAATATAATATTTGAATAATTTATATTTAGTAATATATTTAAATTATATATGTGTGTGTGTGTAAAACTTACATAGAAATGTATATACATATATAAATATGTGTGTGAGTACGTGTATATACAAATTACAACTTTTAATATGTAACTTTGTTCTTAATTATGTACTTTTTAATGTCTATAGTCTATTTAAAATAATATGTGTATAATATGCTTATTTTTAAGAGGAAAAAAGCATAAGCAAGATTGTGCAAGTGCACATTTATCAGGACCATATTTTATCAGGACAGAACCCAAAAGGGTTTATCCTTCATAATAATACAACATTATGACAAATCTGTTTCTCACAGCACCTCATAATTTTGCAGTTGCTTATGATCCAATCTATGAACACGGTTTTGCATTTGAATCCTAGTTCACCAGTTTAAGCTTGTGAAGCCGAGCATGACCCAAAGCTATCAACATATGTTCTTTTCATGCGCATAACATATTTGCCAGTTTACTTGCGAACTCATGTGCAGTAGAAGTCGTTTGGAGAACATCCTCTTTGGAATTGTTTGGTCAGTAGACAATTTCACACAGGCTTGATTCTGCTCCAGCAAAGCTATATAATCTTGTTGCGATCATGCTATGCTGTCTGTTTCTCTGTGTGACTGGGCTGAGAGAGAGAGAGAGACAGAGAGGGGGAGAATCTGCTGACAGAAGGAAATGGGGGATCAAAGTAGGATTCCGTCCTAAAAAAAATTCCAGCGGGAAATGTGCACACTTTTGATCTTAACAACAATGCTAACATGACTGAGTGTTTGAGTGTGAAATGAGAAATGTGTTCTAGTGAGAACAGAGTCGTGATACAGTTGACTTGATGTGAACAGACACTTAAATGGGTCCACGAGGAGCATATGCTTAACTTTGGAGGAGCTTTGTACTTACATATGCCAAGCCTTAATTCATATTGATATAATCGTTGTAACATTTATCTATTAATTTATTTATTTTTGATGTTTTTAACATCTAATATTAGTACATTTTGGGTGTTTTTTCAAATGACAATAATGAATATACTACTGTACATACATCACAGTAGAATTGTCTTTTTCAATATATTTTTCCCTATTTATTTCTGAAATTAATGAAAATTCCCGTCACAGTCTCAAAAATATATGATGGATGTCTAATTTCTTATATTAACATATTACCGAATAATAAAATGTTCACACTTTTGTTTTGCAATATTTGACATATTTACTGTAAAATATTATGTTCACGTGTGATATTTACCTTGATCTTTTTATCTCAAATTTTATTTCACTATTTCTCAATCAATATTAGCAGCACATAATAATCACATAAGAAATTGTTGTTTACGTTGGCGATAATAAATAATGATGCTGAAAATTCAGCTTTGCCAGCAATAAACATTTTCAGACGTATTTTACTGTTATTTTAGATATCAATCACATTTGAGAATATTGACCAAATTAACAAAATTTCATAATTAAAGTCAACCTTATTTCCCTTTTAAATTATTTTAATAGGTTCCTATAACCTCACTTGGCATTTTATTGATGCCTAAACAGTAAATGTGCACATAAATGTGATTTTTATCTAATATATACAAATTTTCCTGCTCTTAAAGTAGGAAGCAAACAATAAAATATATCTTAATTGAGTTTTGGCTACGTACTGCAGTCATAAAATCTTCTGAATATGAACGCCAGTTCCAGCGGTACGTAAACAACATGTTTCAGCTTTAAACAAAGACTTTATGAAAGTTTTCTCAGTCATAATATTACCAAAGAGACATCTGTGCCCTTTAAAAACTATATAAGCCGATCTGCCACTGGAATATAAAAGCTCAAATTCTACATCTGTGTATCTGCCAACCCACAGACAGCACCAGCTGTTATTACAAAGCCTGTTTTTTTATTTTTTATATTTTTATTTTATGCCGTGTTCCACAGCGGGTTGCTTGATGAGAATAGGACACTAGATGCTCCGTTTCGGAATTTCTTTCATGAGAATGTCCCACTTGCTTGTGATTTGGCAGCCCATTGTAACGTCTTACTGTCGTCTTGTGTTTTACTGTGACTGTCCCTGTCCGTGGTCCTGAATACGGCGCTGTGGAGAAGAGATAGCGCTGTGCTTGGCTGAGCTGCAAGGGTGAATCACTGTGACAATGCACCGTGACTGAAAGCCCACTCAGCTCCGTCCCACATGCCTGTGCAGACAAGACTGTCTCTCCCTGGGTCTCTGCCCAGAGAACTGACTCAAATCAGACACAATCCACGAAACCTTTTCACAAGGCGGACAGCTGCTTGTTGCTTTTGTGCTAGGAACTCTGTTGTGGGATATAGTGCAGAGTGAGTTGAAAGATGAGGTATAAATAGAGTAAATCTCTTCTTTTCTGTGCAATACTAAAATGTGCGTAGAGAGCCCTTTTAATGCATGAGCAATTGTTCTTGTATGTCCTTTTTAGCTCCCTTGAGGTTGACTTTAAACCTCTGTTTGATGTGCCGGTTATGAGAGACGACTACTGTGAATTCTAAATTCACATTCATGCATTGTATGACAGGAAGGTCCTCTATTTAGCAATTCTACCTTGTCAGAGGTAAAAATGATTAACTCACACAAATGCAGATGGCGCAAAGGAAAACGACGTCTGACAGAAGTTGATGAGCCAAATAAAGTGTTCAAAGGATGTGTTCCTTAATTGGTTTTATCTTCATATGTCACATGATTCATATGATTTTCCAGTCTTCGTCTCTTTTTAAATGGGTCATGGCAGGCATTTTTGCATGCGGTCCTAAAAAAAAAGTATCTGTTCCATTTAGCAATTTTCTGTATAAATAATACTTTAATTCAGCATTTAAAAAATGTGTCACTGTTTTCACAAAAATATTAAGCAGCAAAACTGTTGCATGCTGGTATCGGTACCAAACAAGCATAATAGAAGGATTTCTGAATGATCACATGACACTGAAGACTGGAATAAATGTAGCTTTGCAACCACAGGAATAAATTACATGTAAAAAATATATAAAACTGGACTGGCCATCTGCAGACGTGCGAATGATTATTTCTGCCACAGTGTACAATACTTCTCAAAAATCATATAAATGTTAATTTAAATGACACCGTTCTTCACAGTATTCACTTCAGTATTCTAACTTTTGACTAAATGGCAATGTGAAATGGCAGTTTAAGCCTTTCAGGAGCAGACTTTGAGTGAAAATACACCCTTAACCCAATTAAGCCAATCTGTTCCTGTACAGCTGGGTAGAGCAAATGCAAAAACAGCGGAAGGCATTTCTCTCCTTAAATTCATTTTCATCATTTGGTCTGACAGACTTTCTCTCAAATCATCCATCTGTTTTCTATGGAGCGAAAGATGATGAACAGCTCGGTACCTGTCTGGGATGTTCAGTTTGCCGCTTTCTACAAAATCCGACAATGCCTGATGTATTCAAAGGGCGCAGGACAGATGAAGGTGAGCTTACAAATCAAACCAATCAAATAAAGCTCACCAAGATCTAGTTTGTAAAGAATTAACCAAGAGGGAACAAATTCATAATATTACCAATACTACAGTATATAAGCAAGTAACAGATAGTATAAAATGGGGTCCAAAAATCTGAGTTCGTATGAAATAAAGAGAAAAAACAAGATGCTCTCTGAATCTCAAAGCATGATGGAGAACATGAACTTGTGGGGTTCGTGTCAGATTGATTGCAGCTGTCATAAAATTAGACGTTTTGAAATTGATGTTTCATTTTTAATTCAACTTTCACTTAAGTGGTTACACTGATAATACATTTTGTAATTAAAAAGGTTTTTTCATTAAGTTAGAAAACTGCAAAATAATGGTGTTTTATCTAGTGGTTTCAAACTTTTGCTATAGATCATAAAGGCTAAGAAGAAGGAAGGTTAAGAGGAGCTCAGTGCTGTTTCTAAAGACCAGCCTACAGGCTCACAGCTGGGAGGCGCTTCTGCTCTGCCCTGGGCCTTTCTTGGAGGAGTCAGTGGTGCATTCATACACACACACACACACACACACACACACACACACACACACACATTCACTGAAAGTCAGGAATAGTTATACAAAAAAGCGGCACAGTATGCCAATAGCACTATACAGCAGGAGCTAATTAGGCCTCAAAGTTTGAAAAAAATCACTAAAGCCTGAAGTTCATGTTACCCTGTGGTCACTTTTAAAATTGTTAAGTCTGCATAGTTTGCATTTGACCATTCGAAAGGTTAATGAGTGCCTCTTCTTTAACCACTCGCGCGGGAAATATTAGTCAGTTGTGCAGTACTCAAAATAGGATTAAAAAAGTAAGTGCTTTTGTCAATTTTCACAATATTTTAAGCTGCTATTGCTATATGAATAATCCAGTTGAACTCAATTGACCGTGTTTGTAGCATAATGTTGATTACCACAAAATTAATTGCATTTTGTCTTCCTGTTCTTTAAAAAAGGTTACAGTGGAAATAAGGCCTATATTCAGTAGTATAAATTACCGCAGCGTTTGTGTGAATAACTCTGAGCAACTTTTGTACTGTATGTTAATATTTGAAAGCTTGTGATGGGCTTTGGTTTACCATGTGACTCAGCACCACCTGCGTTTGGTGGTTAAAAGACTTCAATAGGTTGGTATACAGTATTAACATTATACCACTGAACTCAACTTTTATGAAGCCTAAATAAAGTGAACAGCTAAACATAGTCATCAAGCGAACCACATTAAAGTCACATGACCTCAGCATCACTACTTCCGCCAATGTTTTATACTATGAAAATTTAATATTTTTAGCTGTAAAATATTTAAAAAATGCTACAGATTTTTTTTTTACTAGGTTAACAATACATTCCTATACTATATACAGAAAAGAATTGTAAGAGATCTAACCAGACTTTTCATGCAATTGTAAAATTTTTCGAAATAAAAAGGATAAAAATTTCTGTTGTTTAATGTGTGATGCATTTTTTATGGGTCACGAGTGTTACCATGATTATGTTTTGTACCTTGTGGAAAATGTACTTTTTGTGTGGCTTTCTCTTTTACCACCTGAACTATGTTGGTTGTCAGTATATCTTAAAGGTACGAAACAAATTTAGTTCCTGTACATGGCCACATGCATGACACTGTATTGGAGCTTGCGTACAGTAATGGGTCTCTGGAAGTGTAATTAACTTCAAAGCCTGCTTGCTAAAGCCGGTTAATTAGAAGCTCTCTGGAATGCAGAACCGTCAGGAATAAAGCTGCTGAGGATGAAGAGATTAGAAAGAAGATCACGATTGGAGCACATGACAGATGATCTATAGATTTAATGACCTGATTATGCTACACATGCTCCAAATAAACTGATTAGGCCACAGAAGGCTTGTTTAATCACTTAATTTTACTACAGTTTCCAGGAATTTGCAAGATCAAAGTGTGTGGTTTTTCTCTAATATGTAACAAGAGGTTATGGGATAGATAACATAACCTGTGTGACTGTTATTTTAGTTATCAGCACTAAGCTATGATGTTGCATATGGCGCAACATTCTGTGCTGTTTTAGGTAACTGTCAAAAAAAAAAAATTTCCATCAGCTTTTGCAGCTAATTATAGGCTTTATTTTGTACTGTGTGTGTGCTCTGACAGTAACTTTATAGTTCTTTTAGACTAAAGATGGTTTGGGATAGCAAATGAACCGTCAAAATTCTCTGTTTAAGACTACAGAAGTGTCATGCCTACTCAAACATTGCCAGACCTTCAAACTAATCACAGAGAATTTGGACTCCATAGAAGCTCCATAGAACTGCCAAAGAGGTCATCAGGTCAACATGTAAAGCAACCACTCACAGTTGGTTTTGTTTAAGTTTAGGGTTGTGGTTTAGGATCATGAAAATATAGTGAAAACTATTGAAATGTTTTATGTATCAGATTTTCAGCCAACACTCTATCTAAGACATCATTATTAGTTTTAAATATCTTTAAAAAAATCTTTTGGAGTCAAATGAGTATCCTTTGGGCTATATTGATAATTGTAGTTATAAAACAGTGTTGCAGTAAAAAAAAATCACAAATCTAGTCACATTTTCCTTTGCTTTAAACTGAAAAGTCATGTACCTTTTTCTTGGGAGCAAAATATCATGCAATTTTTCATACAATGAAAATGTATAAATATTTATTAACATGAGGGAAAAAAAATAGCACAAATACATAAACTAGAAATAGAATTAGGAAATAAAAAGGTGCAAATATAGGTGTTCTCTTTTTCATGAGTGTACGAAAACATACTGTAATGCAATATATAAATAAATAAAAATTCCTGAATATGGTCTGTACTTGTGTCTGAACAGTGTTTCTGACAATAGCTGAGACAACACATGGCCTAAATAAGTGAAGGAACCAAGCTTATGCTGTGCTGATCTTGTTTCTACTCTGTTTGCATTCTGCACTGTTGAGCATGCATATTGAATTAGATTAAACACAAACCATGAGGACACACGGATGCTATTTGTTGTCCTCAAAGTTCTAAAACAGCACTCCAATGCATAATATTTTCACTTTAAGGTGTTTTAATAGAATAAAGGCCTGTTTCTGCACAATGTAGGCTTAGTTATATGATACAAATGTTGATACCAAAACCACCTCTCTCTTTTTTCTATTCATAACCTACTATAAAAGATGTGATATAGCTAGTATCTGAATCTGCTCTGCAGCTCCTATTCATTGTATGAGAACTGTAATGCATAATGCATTCCCACACTTGCATGATCTGTTTTGTAAGCACCACCACTGAAGTTTTTGTGGCACCGCCGGATGCATGAAGAAAGCTCTTCAAGACACACTTCACCCACAATGTGTACTACCTCCCCAACAGACTGGATGGCGATGTTGCTTTGCATTTTTTATTGTTATGCAAGTTTCTCATTGGTCTCTCTCCTTTTTTTAGTTGCGCAACTCTGCATTTTGTTGCTTCGTGAGTAAAATAACATTAAAAAAACATCACCTCAACATGGCCTTCATCCTCTGGTTTCAGCCAAGAAACATGTTACTAATTGTCAGATTACAAATTATTCATCACATTATTTAATGCATTATGCATTAGATATGCAAGCCTAGCAGACGTGGTGGAGAGGAACCGAGGGGGGGATATGGAGCTTTGACTGTAGGTGTACCCAAACCCATCTCTCGCGTGGACAGGGCTGACAGCTTCGCTGGAGGAGGCTAGAGAACCAAGCATAAAAACACTCTCAGTAGTGCCATTGGTGGCTTTCTAATTGGCCTTACTGACAGATCCTGAAAGTTGCAGCCGTCCCATGAGCAAAGCCGCCTGCTTGTCAATGGTCTCCAATCAACTAATAAAGCTAGAAATAGCCAAGCCCTTTCACCTTTATAAATGTCCTTCCATCTAGGCTGTAACACATCTTTAATTGAATCTGAAACATATAACATGATTGTACGTATAACTCTCCAATTACATGTCATGAAGGATTAGATGTAGAATGTCTTTAAAAATGGTTGTCATGTGAACTTTTGATCCCCTGATTGTTGAAGCTATTAAAGCCTGAAACACTTCTTGTTTTGCAACGTCCTCTTAGAATGCCATGCTATGTGCTAATGGTCAATACATTTTATTTTGACCTTTATAAAACCAAATTGCATACTTTATATTTGTAAGTAGAAAGCCCATTTTTCAGTAAGAGTAAATAGAGCTTAAAAACTATTTATGGGTAAGTCTCATAAACTTGTCAACATACAGTACCTTGTTGAGTGAATCTTTTATTTTGATTAATTGTCATAAAAATTAAACATCCTAAAAATAAGCATCCATCCATCCACACATTATAGGGCTTTATTTATGCAGTTCATAAATTTAATTAACTAAAAACAATAATAAGTGATGATTTTTTTTTTGCTATATTATTTCTTTAGGTGAAACACGTGCTTAATTGTCATGAAAAGGCTATAATAATACAAAGAAGCTTAATTGTCCTAAAAATAACATAATTTAAATTGTATGTTTTTTTACTGCATTAAATAAAAGAAAATAATTAGAAAAATGTTAATAACCAAACAGTGGATGGTAGCCATTCCATAGTATGAAAAAAACCCCACTTTGGAAGTCAGTGGCTACTGTCAAATGTTATTTATTTTTGTGCTCAACAGAAGAAAGAAACTCGGTCTCAAAAATAGGCATAATTTTCTCAGTTCTACTTTGTTTGTGCAATAAAATTATAGAAAATATGATAGTTAATAAAGCTTTTCCCCCTCTCTTTTCATTTCTTCTTTTTTGGGGATGTATTTTTTGACAGGCATTGTGGTATTGTCTGCTCAGCTCTTGTTCCTGCCAGCAAACCGCACCTGGTCATGTCATGCCAATATGTTCTTCATTTAAACTTGCATTAATAAGCAGTGGGTGAGTTAGTGAGAACACATAGCAATTAGTGAAAGTCCAAAGCAGAAGCAGTTTTGGCTAATCATTTTATAATATGATCCATCATTCATTAATGAATTAACCAAGCTGCGATCTTAATGCTGAGGAAATCGCTGACTCTCCCAATGCAGTATTAATTGGGCTCTAGTGAAATGCAATGAGCATTTGGGCTTTTTTTTTTGTAGCATCTCTTTGTAATATTTGTTTCAGGCTGCCATGTTCCTCAGGGATGCAGTGGGGGTGAAAGTCATCACAGCTTTGCTTTTTTCTTCTGTTGCTGATATGTTTCTTTCCCTACCACGCTAACAAATGTTGATCTAACCTTCAAACTAAACAAAATAACACAGGTTCGTGGAGGGTGCATCTCAAAGCAAGTCAAACTGCTTCTGTCCTCACATTCCTCCACATGCAGCACACGAGTCTGTCGGCCCCTTATGTGTTGTGCTTGTGTTCCTGCACTTCACAGTATGTTTGTGGACCCATAAAGCTGAGAGTAATTACACCCCCCCCCCCCCCCCCAACAAACCCACAAAAGAGCTGCTCAGTTGCTATGACAACTGAAATAAAAGCAATTAAGGATGATTTAAGTAGGAAAGGCAGATCCAAGTTTGCACATAGCCCTCTCAGTTCTGCTAGGCATTCATCTGATCCTTTATCCACGCTTATCTCTTTGTGCGTTATCCTGTTAAACAAGACCAAAGTGCTGACAAATGAACGAGCCTAGTGCTTTGGGGTGCCTTGAGCAATGAAAAAAGCAGAGCCTAATGACTTAATGAAGAATTAAATGATACATGTGAAAATAATGCTGACTCTCTGCTTTTTCTTTCTGCTAAGTCTCACTTGCTAATTTTGAGCCTGATTTCAGCATCTCTGTTGTTATTTTGCCAAAACATGAACGCGAATGCTGAAATGTTCTCTTAATTTAAAGGGTTAGTTCACCACTAAATGTAAATATATTAAGTCATTAATTACTCACCCTCATGTCGTTCCAAACCCCTAAACCTTTCCTTCATCTTCGGAAAACAAATTAAGACATTTCTGATGAAATCAGAGAGCCATCTGACCCTTCCTTGACAGCAACACAACTGAAATTATCCCAGTCCCAGAAATGTAGTAAATACATCAGTAAAACAGGATGTGACATCACTTTTTTGCAACGCTACGTGAATACTTTTTGAAAACTACAATACCTTAATAATTTTCTCAACCATTCTTCTCCCCTGTCTTACGTCTTCAACCATTTTAGAGAGTATCACAATATATGCGCAAATTCCTCTAGACATAAACAACCACAGATTTCATTCATGTACACGCTTTCGCCAAACGTTAACAACACTGATTATGTCAAATACATTCTTAAGTAATCTCCAAAATGGCAGACGACGTAACACGTGAGAGAAGAATGGTTGAGTAAATTGTTATTTTAGTTTTTATTGCGCAAAAAAAAAGAAAAACTGTTTGAGCCACTGATGACACATGGACTGTTTTAATAGTGTCTTTACTACGTTTCTGGATCTGGAATCATTTCAGTTGTATTGCTGTCTATGGAGGGTCAAATACCTCTCATATTTCATCAAAAATATCGTGCGTTCCGAAAAGGAATGAAGGTCTCACGACTCTGGAATGGCATGAGGGTGACTGATTAATGACAGATTTATCATTTTGGGATGAACTAACCATTTAGTACATTGGCCAATCAGGACACTTTCTGTACTTCTGTTTTTTATGTATTCAGGTTTGCTGTTATCGGATTGGTTGACATGTCTTTAGAGGGCAGGAATTAGATTTCATATGGTTGGTTATATAATAACCAATATGGGTTTGATATAAGGTGGTTTCGAAAGTTAGCAAAATGACAGAAATGGCTTACGGCACCTTTAAACATGTGCAGTCGGCCCAGATTCATTCCTCGTGTTACATAGAATGACACCTGCTACAATAATGCTGACAAAGCTGCATCCGTCTCATTCCATCAGCCACTTAATTTGATGTTCTTACTCCTCTGTTAAGCACACTGTCATCTCTGCTCGCTTGTAAAGATTAGCAAAATATTTCCGAGGATGAGCAATATGCCGGGAATTCCAATGGGAAACCAGAGCATTTAACACAGGAAGATGCTGAGTTTACTGACAAACATGACCTATTTTAGTTACTGCACTCTGCGCTAACATGGCCGGTTTGTGATGATGTCCTATTTTCCTATAGTAAGCAAAAATTGTGTGCATGGTACATGGAATCAAATGTTAGATTTTGAAGTAGAAAAATGGTTTTCTTGTAAAACTTAGTAGTTTGTTTTATTTTATTTTTTCAAGCCTAGTGCTTTGGGTGCAGATATTGCAGTGTTTAATAAATAATTTGACTGTGCTCATGACCTCATAAAAGTAACTTTTGTTTGCGCCGGAGGTGGAAAATTCGTGCTAATTCATACAAATTTGTACAACCTCACTGGTACGATTTTTTATGATTTGTCTCAACCCCAGTGACGGGTAGGTTTAGGGGTGGATTAGGTGTAGGTAATTCGTACAAATTCATATGAATTGGCAACTCGTAAAATACGTACAATTTAGACAAAATCATGTGAATTCGTACGAATTAGCCACCTCGTAAAATATGTATGAACTGTCGTGAGACTGGGCTGCTTTTTTACTCAAATTTAAGTTCATATGAATTGATTTATATAAAATTTTTTTACAGTTTTTAGAACATGTAAGCAGTTTGTCCGAAACAGCACCAATGAGAATGTGTACAATTCATACAAATTTGCCAACATTTAAAATATTTGCAAACTGCAGTGGCTTATACAGTACACACAGCCAATCAGTGTAACAAGGTCAATCAACAGAGAAACTATAATGGACTACATGAGTAGAACAGGAAAAAAATTTAATACCAGAGCTTCAAAATAAAAGTCTAATAAGAGGCATAAAATGGGGAACATGTGACATTATCACTATGAGGAGTAAAGCTTCAACTAAGCCTGTGAATGAAAAAAAGTACAACACTACAATTATCTGAGTGTGACCAGTCTTGCATCTTATGCTTCTTATGTTAACTTATGTATTTTATTTCTTTTGCTGTAGATGAAAGTTAGTGTGCACTGCTAACTGCAAGAAATACAGTTAGGTTACTTAATGTTTAACTTTATTATTTTATTAATTTAGTTTCTGACAAGGAGCAGGTATCTTTACAGAGTTCACAATTTAATTTATATTAAGAAAACCCATTTCCAGTGCTCAGCCAACTGAATTAACTTCAGCCAAATAATTATTTGCAGAGAACAAAACACAAAATTCGAAATCTGTTTCTGAATTCAAAAAAGAACTTGCTTTGATCTTTTTGGGTCAAACACTTGCCTCTTCCCTTGACTTTTCTGAAAACAGAGCATGACAGTTAAGACACTGTCCAAATTAATATGAAAAGGAATGACGTCTTTCCCCCCGATCTATCCACAGAGCTTTGTTCAGTAATGATGGTAATGGCTCCAGTGCTTCCTGTTGAAAGACCTCTAGCTTCCCTGTCTGACTTTCAAAGGTGAAAAGCTTTTAAGGTATAATGGAGACACAAATGTAAGTTCCAGTGCTGCTGAATTAGCTATGCCTCATCACCTTTAACAACTAATGGGGGAAAAACGTCCTGAACTAAAGGCTTTTGCTTGGGCTCAAATGGGTCTTTCTTTGAGAGCACTCCCCTTTAAGAACACAAGTGCACAATCAAGGCTTCTGTAATAGCAACTGTCAACTAACCTGAGGTCGTGCTGCATTATTCACTCACTAAATATTTAATTCACTTGTACCTTTATGTGAAAGAGTTTCTGTGAACTTTGGGACAAATCACTATACATAGGGCCGTGAATGTGGGTTGTTTGGTTGTTTATTCTCATGTATAATCCAATAAGGCTTTGGCACTGTTTTATTCATTAGCATTATGTTCCTTAGAATCAATTGATTTGATTACTTTGTCAGGTCGATTCGGTTCAGATGACTTTTTCAGAGGACGTTTGACTGCCTAAAGATGGATAAACCAAATAAAGCTCTTTTCTAGACAGCCAGGAGATCAGGATGCTGTCAGGAAAAAGCTGATTGCGCATTTCTCTCTTCTAACTCTGGTTCACAGGTATTTGAATGAAGATTAGCAGAATCACAAAGCTTGGTGGATTTAAGCTCTCTGACTGTACATATTCTTAGCTGATTTTCTAAGATCTGAAGTATCCTCAGATTTTCTCTCAGGGGAAAATCAAAGAGCAGCAGTAAAATCGGTGCCAGCGCTTACAAGAATAACCAGAGGATGGATGCTCTTGGAACCAGGATGTATGTGCGCTAGTTTGATTCCATGGCAGGTAGATCCACCAGGACTAGATATATGTGGTGATGTAGTGTTGCCTGGTTCTGCCTACTACATGTTGAAGCACACTTTGAGCACCTGAGAGAAGAAAACAATATGTTCACACCAGCTCTCACAACCTCTAGTAGTATTCATACTTCCTCATACAGTACATATATAGGCTCAGACCTATATTTCTGGGACTGTATAACAGAAACATCTTAACTCAGAATCTTATGCAGTATTTTTGGGAAACAGAAGATTATTCTAAACTAAAGAGTTAAGAATTAAGAAAATACTAAGACAAATAATAACCTAAGACAATATGTGTCCTGTAAAATATAAATGTAAATATAAAAAAAAAAATTTAAATAAAAAGTTGTGATTTGCTTGACATTTGTGACCCTATACAACAGAATGAGCCGTAAAGAACCAGTGAATAATTAATACAAAAATTAATACAACTAATTGAAAATCTAGAATCTGAAGGTGCCATAAATAAATACAATAATAAAAGAAATAAAATAAAAATACTAAGAAAATCACATTTAAATGAAACAATATATAATATGTAATTGATCAAATATATAATATGATTAATAAAAGTTAGTTTCATATATATTTTCATCATGCATTTAATTATTTAATATACTGTAATGTATTTGTATAATATATGTAATATTATTTAATGACATATAGTGTTACATATTTTTTTTAGCAGTGGCTCTGACAACCATTGCTAGCCAGTACTTTATATTCTATGCATTTAACAAACAAACAATAAATAAATATTGCAATGTGTGCTAAAAATGACACATACAATAAGATGTGCAATGGCTTCCAGCTTTCAATTTGTTTATAACTGAATTAAATACATTCCTAATGCCAACTCTAAAACCCTAAGATGATTCTTCCTTTTTTGTTGAAGTGGACACTTTCCTCAAACAAAGCTAATTAAATTCTGAAGCCACTCAGTTTAGAAACTGCATAACATGCACTTAAGCAAACCTTACTTATTTTATTTACAACATTAATGTTTTATTTATGGATATTCAATAATTCATTCTTTTTTTGTTTCAGCTAACTTGCGGCAACTCATGTTCCTGATTCCCATAAGGCATTTTCTTGGCACTTGCTAGCGACACAATAAACCATGTAGTAGTGAATTTTCTCCTTCTGTTGCTACGTCAAAGGGGACTGGAGCTCCAGCACACTGTAATTGGTTCATGTCATGGATGTTAATGTCATTACATCCTGAAATTGATGAAGTCATTTGTGCCGTCTTAATTATATAGGGCTATGTCACTGTTAATGTAATCTAATCTCAGTGCATATTCAGCACATTTTTATGATTATATTGAACTGTTGTAGTTTTAAGAGCACTTGGAAAACTACGAATAGTAAATATAGATAAGAGATGTAGGAACAACTTAGAGCTGCACAACCACTGATCATCACAACCAAAATAAAATGTATTTAGCCTAGATAAAATCATGTATTGTATTGTATGTGATCGTTTTTATTCACGCATTTCACTTCTACGGCATGAAAAGCCTTAATTCAGAAAGTGCTGACAGTTTCAGTTTGCAATACATTTCAGTACATGTAATATAGATGTGAATACAATGTGCATTTATCAGTTATTAATTCATGGGATAGTTTAGGTGCAATCTGTGCCATGCTCTGCTATATTGTGTGCAATTATTGATACAAACCTTACATACGTAGGTTTCACATCATAATTTCATTTTATGAGTGTTTTATGAACTCTGCTGTGATTTCATTCTAAAAGAAAATAGGTTTCATGAAAGGAAATGTTGGGTCAGGGTTATTATTCAAGGCTGAGAGTGAGTGAACCTTAAAGCAATTGACCTCTTTTACAGCTAGACTGGATAGAACTTGAGTATTTTACTTAATAAAACATCAAACATTAAACACCAGGCATTGGGACTGTGTGACATCATTATGATGACCTAATTGATGATGTGTGTTTCAAATTTTCCACTAAATTCAGTTACTGTAAAAAGACAAACTGCATGTTTGTATACTATAGAATGCACGTCAATAAAACTAGATTTAAAACAAATGTATCATTATTTAAGCATAAGATGCATAATATTAGGCGTTTTACCATTTTAGTTTCATTAAACTGGGGGGCAGTCGAGGCCTACTGGAGTCGGATCTGTAACCCAAAGGTCATGGGTTTGAGTCCCAGGTCCGGCAGGAATTGTGGGTGGAGTTAGTGAATATCCACCACCGCACTCTCTCCACCTTCAATACCATGACTGAGGTGAGACCCTTGAGCAAGGCACCATTCCCCCAACTGCTCCCCGGGCGCCGCAGCAATGGCTGCCCACTGCTCCGGGTGTGTGTTCACGGTGTGTTTGGTTGTTCATTTCTTACTGCTGTGTGTGTGCACTTGGGTGGGTTAAATGCAGAGCACTAATTCCTAGTTTTGGAAACCATACATGGCCACTTGTCACTTCCTCCTCCTCCTTAATTTCTGTAACAGAAATATGTTGAAATACAAAAATATGTTGACAATACCTGATTATGGTGTGTAAAATCATGTGTAATTGAAATATTTTGATGGCTAGGCTACTTGACATTGACATGATAGTCAAATAAGGGTTTTCTCTCTTTTTGTAATTCAAATATTCTACACTTTTTTCTTGAACATGAAATGACTTGAGCGTTTTGAAACCTTTTGTCTCATATATTCCTATTTGTCATTGACCCATATACAGAAAAAGGTGCTGGAATTAAATCACTGTGTTTGTTTTCTTGTTGGGTAACATCGTTTGCATCAACCGTCTCACTTAATTTCCTGTTGCTCATAAGCTTTTAACTGTTTGTTACACTTAAGGCTTTCATTTAATGCTCTTAATGTAGATATTTTATGTAGGTACATTTTCTAGCTCCATAGCATAACAATTGGAGAAATCAAGCAGCTGTGAAATGGTACAGTCTGCGCACGGCTTCAAGTTTACCCAGTCATTTGCTCCTTCTACTCTGCGTAGAGTAACTACCTACCGGGAGCGCGCGGTGATGGTGTTAAGGAAGCGATCAGGATCCGCGTTTTCTTTCTTCTGCTGACACTACAGAGAGTGTGTTCATTGTAAGTAGGGCTGTCAGAGACACGCTTATTCAGTCACCCACCGGTATTACCAACAGGACTGACTGGGATTCACTGCGCTCTGCTGGCTCTGTGTTACCGCTATGGGCTCAGTGTGAGTGAAGAGACAAAGACTTTGGGATATATATATTTACATACATATATATATGTCTGGCATTTGGCTTTTTGTCAGTTTCTCAAATGCAAACGGAAATATGTGGCAAAGCTTCGTCTTACTCTTAACCGGTTTGCTTGGGTTGTGTTCATGTTCAAGTTTCCCAAGTAACATCAACATAGGTGAGTACTCAGCGGCTATTGTTGTCCTGACGGTGATTTAAAGTTTCCGTCGAACAGGATGAGGTACAGTTAGCCATTTGGCTTTAAATATTCCATGTACGTGTAATTGTTCCTCAAAGACTTTATTGTAATCTCGACAGGAGGATTGTTTCCAACCGACTCCCATGAATACGACGTGTTCCGTTTCGCGCTCTCTCAACACAATGATGTTCCTAAACTGGTACCACAAGTGGACATGGTGGACACGGGGAGCAGCTTTGCCATGACATACGCCTGTAAGTTCTGTGCTAATGTATCTCTCAGAAGTCTGTTACTCTTCCCAAAACCAAACCTCTGCAGTGCGCACGACCTGTTTCCATCACGCTTGTTGCTTTGCTGGATCTCTGTACGACTCCGCACATGATGATTTACGCCAGTGAAACAGTCTAGGCTTAGCGAAGTAGGAGAACCTCAGACATTTTGTTGCTGTAAACGTGCCTTCACTTGTACAGTCTTAAGCCCAGCTGGATTACTGTCAAGAATAACGTCAAGATGTCAGGTGGAACTGCAAAGCTGGCAAAATGTCCTAGAAAACCTAAGATTGAATTTGACACAAGCCAGTGGTGTGTTTTCACATTTACAAATCCATCTTTTACCACAGTGGCTTGTTTAATTTCACTCCCTTCATGGCCACGTGTCTGTTTACAAAATAGATTATGCATTTTTCATGCAATCAATAAATTTTTAAAAAGTAAATTTGCAGTAAAAATAACTGGTTAAAAATTACAGTTAAAAATATATTAGGTTTAACAAGACTAATTATGCTGTATTTTATTTTTTGCATGAAGTATCATATTTTTTTATGGTGCTAAACAAAATTATATTTAGCAAGCCAATACAGTTACTTTTCAAATATATATATTAGTCTTTAGAAGTCACTAGAAGTCCCTGTGTGGTGCATTGCATTTGATTATTCTATTCAAATAGTTATGCATCTTTGTTATAAGGATGTGCATTTTATGCTGTTTATTGCTGCGTCTTTTGAGCTGCTGAAACGCTGCCTGAAGCAACATTACAACCTTTTTCTGTAAATGTATGGCACCACAGTTGTCACATTTAACATGTTTTTTTCACAGTGTATTTACAGATTTGACAGCATATTTTCTGTCATGGGATAGAATATGAAATGCATCCTTTACATTGCAAATTTGAACATTTTTAGACGAGCCGAGCAGAGAAAACATTCTCATCCCTAGCTCAGCTGGCTGTCAGTCACAAATGTTGCCCTTTGATGTCTGAGATTGACACAGACAACCTTTCCATGTTTGTGTTCAACCCTGCCAGTGATGTACAACACAGTATAATGCTTAGCATGCAATCAGCTTTTGATGAAGAGAAGAGATTTCCGATGTTTGTGATATTTTTCGACACTAGCACAGTAGACTGATCATCCTGAAAAGTTCATATGTGCTACAGTCTTTCCCAGATGAGCGCGTGTGACAAACCTCTCTCATGTACACATCAGTGGTGCCCTTTTAAGTGAGTCTCAGTGCCTCAAAGCAGAGTAGGCTGTTTACTGGAGGCTGAGCAGAGAAACTGGGGCTGCAGCGACGTTTTCCATTTTAGGGGACTCCTTAGGGCATTTTTATAGGGTGACACCGAAGAGGGTCTTATTAGAGGGAGGTTATCAAAGGAAAGTTTAACACACAAAGTAAGGGCTGAGTGAGTCTGTATGTTCTTGTCACAGGGAAGTGTGAAAGTAATTATATGGAGCTAATTACATCTGCAGAGTTCGCTCATCAGGCCGATTGTGCATGGCTGCTGTCTTATCCTCTAATCGCTACATACACCTTCCCAGAACAAAACCTGAGATCACTAGAGCAGTTTGTGTGTCAAGAGGTGTAACAAAATTCAGTTTGATTATAATTTGATCATTTTTGTCTTTTGCTGGAGGAACGAACCAGAACTAGAAAACACTGAACGGGGCTTTAAGAAACAACAAAAGAAAATCAGTGTTTTTGTTGCATGATTGATATGTTCAGGAGAACTGTGTCTTCAGATGTGCTTTTGGTTTGTTAAAATGACCAGCCTGCTATAATAACAGTACAGTAGCACAGAGTGAGCTTATTATTTTAAGCCCTTTTGAATGTTATTCGGCAAATAATTGAATGGTTAATCAATGGCGTTTAGGTTAAAGTTCTCCCGAAAATGAAAATTTGCAGAAATATTGCTCACCCTCAAACCATCCGAAATATAGTTGAGTTTGTATTTTCACTGGAACAGATTTGGAGACAGATTACATCACTTGCTCACCTATGGATCCTCTGGAGTGAATGGGTGCCGTCGGAATGAGAGTCTAAATGGCTGACATGTAATCTAGACAACTCTAGTTCATCAATTAACATCTTCTGAAGGAACAAGCTGTGTGTCTGTAATAAGCAAAATCATCATTAAGACTTTTGTGTCCGAAAAACATTTGCTTCCAGCTAAAGTCTTCTATACATAATACAGCTCTGTCCAAAGATCGTCTCATCTGATTCAGGAACGAATATGCAAAGATCAAGCACCCGTTTACAAGCATAAACTGTCCAAAGCAGATCTAAAACAAATATCTCAGTGGATTTTGATGTGCGGAAACAACAGGGGATGGACTTTTCTCGTTTTAAAATGGACAAAGCGTAGTTGTTGGTTATGGATTGGTATATTGCCTTAGTGATGGATTTGTTTCTGACACTTAAATGATAATTAATGGACTGGAGGCATGAACTTGTGGATTCGTTTATCAGCATTCTGATGACTGCACAGTCAGGATCCATTGGTGAGCAAGTGATAAAATGCTGAATTTACCCAAATCTGTTCATCTACATCCTTCATTTTGTGAGTGTGAGTACATTTTGTGTGTGTCTAAATAAAAAAATACCATTGGTGCTGTTTTAAGCTTTCTTAAGGTATTTCCATCTTGAGTGAACTGATCATAAGTGGTCAGCTGAGAATGAAAACTGTTTACACCTGGTATTAACATGCAACTCAAAGATGAGTCTCCTGTGAGTCACTTGTGATTGGATTTCGAGGGGGTTCAGATGGTCGGTTTCCTTTAGAGAGCCTCTAACCAACTCTAGCTTTAACGCAGTGGCTCTCAACCGTGTTTCTTTAGCCCCCTCTATTTCACACCCACAACAATATCCAGGAACGGGGCTAAGAACCTCTGTTTTAGTGCAAATGCTGATTGACAGAAATAGGTGATCCTTGTTGTCTGGGATTACATCAGGACAGAGTAATGTCTACACTACAAATGCAATGTGGTATCATGCATTTCTGAACGTATGTTGCTGTATACTGCTGCAAACCAGATCAGATGTTTGCATGTTCACTTCATATGTTACTGTTGTTTTTTTAAAGCATCTGATAGGATCAAAGCAAAGCAGCCTTTGTCATATTTTACTCATGAGATATGTACTTCTTTGTATAACAAATGAAAAGGCTTTATAATTTTTGAAAAAGGCATTTCGACACTTTCTCCAAATCATCACCTGTTATCATATTTATTATACTTAGCAAAACAGATGACATGTATGGCAGAAATGGCACACACAACAGTACAGACTCTTATTTTCTTAGCTATGTGCTTGAACTGGTTACTGAAGTTGCCTTGACTCTGAAGAGCTACAGTAACCGTTTAGCACGACTCAAAGAGATTCATTTAATCTATTATTCATTGCATCATAGCCAAAGTGATTATTTTCAGGGGTTTTGTTTGATGTATGTATGTGGGAGCAGGGCCACAAAAGGAGTTATAGTGAAAAATACACTTACTGTATGTAGGAGGAAACTGACAATATTTAGTTGGAACAGGACATGTGTTCTTCTGAGAAAGGAATTTTGTCCCCAAATTACCACATGATGAAGAGTTTAACCTGCTCTGATAATTGTGGGCTTTACCTAACATGGCAAGACACTGTACAGTGTTATATCGAGAGGAATAGAGTGTTAAGATTAGACCGCAGTGGACGGATCGTAGCATACGTTTTCCTATATAGTGATAATTTCCCCAGAAATGGCAAGTTGAATAGTGGAAGTGCTTATGGGATTATACTCCTACAGAAATTAACACTCACTTATAGGACCGATGATGTAGAGTGTTTAAGAGGGGGAATGTTAGCTCATCATTTACTTGCACTCATGTCATTTTAGATACGTTCTGGAAAAATGTTATACAATAAAAGTCAATGAGTTCCAATATACGTAGATTAGAACCAGCTTACTTGTTTTGTAAGGTTGCGAACAATTGAAATAATTCCCCAAATATTTTGTTTGTGTTCAGCTGAGGGAAGTCACACAGGTTTGAGGATAAGCGTGAGTAAATGATGAAAAAAATGTCATTTTCAAACTATCCCTCTTTTAAGCAGTGCTACATTTCAGCCTTCATTTGAAATGCATCACAGTATTTGACAGTAAACAGTTTATCAGAATTGCCCCTTTAGATGTTTTCACACGCAACGTCAGCCCACATGAAAATGGCTATACAATATTAATTCTAAAGAATTGCAGGCACCTTTGATGCAATGTCGAAGTTGAAGTTGATGAATAGTGAGCTACATGCAGTACTGTACGTGGACCTCCTAGTGACAGTTAAAATAACCAGTCAGAGTCATGTCATGATGGCGATGAGTGTTTCTCCTCATGCCTTTCTAGTTGAATAAATCCCCATCATCACATAATTTTCAATATGGCATTCTGGCTTTTGTCTATTGTGAGTAGGACAGATACATTTTCTCCCATACATGAATTATTGTAAGAATTTGTTTCTGCTTTTGCCATATCGCAAGCCTTTATGACAGTCTGTTCTTGGCATTAGTCCCGTGGTCCTCCTTTCAGCACGTATCAGTCCTTTCATCACGTTGACATGCAGTCGGGCCAAATGTCCACAGCATGTCAATCAGGCGGGCTCCAAAGAGACCCATTGAAGCTCTCGTCAGAGCGAGTTCAGGAACAAACACCGTTTTGTGTGTCTTCCCTGTGGAACCCACATAGACCGCTGAAGAGCTTTTACCTGTGTGGTTGCTTTAATTTGAAGCTTTCTATAGAAGTAATGGAAGACTTTAAAGACAGCAAGCTAGCTTGAATATTTAAAAAAGATTGCCAAGGATAGCTCACACAGCCACGTTAGCTTCACCTGCAAAACTGCTTTTGAATGCATTGTGAAATACGAATGCTTTTTTAATACCAGTAAACAACATCATGTTTGATTATAGATGAAGGGTATGGCATTAGCATCATTAGCCGTTAGGAAGTGGACGCAGTTCAGAGGGAATGGCACAGGCGGGCTGAGGTTAGCTGTGGTAATTTCAGGATATGTGCCTATGGGGCTACATGCTATCCGACCTTCACTCGGCTGGAATGATACAGTGATAAAAATGTACCTTATCGGATATATCATCTTGCAAAGACTGAGGCTACAAGCTGCTTAGAGGACACCAGGGACAAAATCTGATTCTGTTAGGTGACAAAAAGAGCCCGCTTGGCTGTAATCTCTGAAATGATCTAGGTATTTTCCTGCCGCGTGACCCTAATGCTACAGGATTCGACGATGAGCTGCCACATTTTCATCATTTTGTAAGGAAAGGTTCAACTCAAAATTCAAATTTTGCCATTAGCTCATTCCCATGTGATTTCAACCCTGATGTTATATTATTTTCTTTATAAAGCATACAAGAAAATCTTATGCAGACTAAACAAGCTTCTGTTTTGCATAAAATAAAAGTGGGTTGTGGATATGATTTTTTTGTTAATATTGAATGCAGATTTTAAAATGCGTAGAAATAGTACACTAAATAAAAACATAACATTGTGGCATTGAAAAGCAAAAATGGACTTTGGTGTGCATGTGATATGCACATGTTTGGCATGCATAAAATCACACAGTTTTCACGTGCATATAATAAGCAATTTGTTTCCATGCATATGAGATGCGGTTTTCGCGTATGTATTATATGCATCTATCCAACAACCCTAATCCTACCCATTGCGTATAAACAGTATGCTTAATCGAAGCATAACATGTGCTATTGATACGCACTTTCATGGGATTTTGCTGAATTTCGATATTGAATTTCAAAACTAGGGATGCACCCTGAGCTGGTTAAAAATCAGTAAAAAACATGTGCCAATTTAAATTGGTTGAAATGTTAAATAAATCATGATACAATTGGGAGAAGGAGTTTGGATGAATCTATCGCTTTGCAAATCGTATCACATCATGAATTGTTACATCCCTATTTGTTTCATTGTTGCATTCATGAATGCTTTTCAGAAATGCGATTAGAAACCAATTAGAGCTTTATCAAAAAGCTGTAACAATGGTAGTACGTACGCCATCCAATGAAATACATGCCCAAACAACTTTAATATGTCCAGCGTGTGAAACAATATGATTTAAGCGCTTAACCCAGCAGAAATGCAAGCACAGTCACCATATTTCAAAAACTCATGACAGATGTCATACCTGCTTTTCACAGGGACTGGCTGCAACCTGCCATTTTTCACTTGGTATTTGCATAAAGCTGAAGATCTCTGAACTTTTAGCCGCTATCAAGGCTTTTTCCGCAGAAGCGTGAAGCTGAACTCCTATTGGAAAGAAATGCAAATGCTCGCTTGCTCTGCGCCAGTCAACATGCATTGTGAGGGGGGTGCCGTTGTGGTTTCTGTGGTTTAGTAATTGCTCACATCACGATTTTATTACATTTATTTAATAATTACATTCATTTTATTACAAACATTCAAGTTTCTTGGCAATGATGTGTATTGTGAAAAGTGCTTTACAAATAACCATGAATTAAACTGATTTAAAAACAGCACCATAAAAGTGATCCACTACTTTCCATACTAGTGCTGAAAAGCTTGGGGTCTGTAATTTTTCTTAAGGAAGTTTTATACTTTTATTCATCAAAGATGCTTTAAATTGACAGTAAAGACATTTATACTTTTAAAAGAAGATTTCTATTTGCTATTCTATTGAAAAAAAGATAAAATATTAGTTACCTCAAAAACATTAGCAGCACAGCAGTTTTTGATAACCAGAAATATTTCTTAAGCATCCGATCAGCAAATTAGATTGATTTGTGAAGCATCAACAGTATCTTCGTATGATTCGTATTATTTTGTGCAATTTGTCTTCACCCCTAGATGTAGGTAATTTGTACAAATTCATACTATTTTACGAGTTGCACATTTTATATGAATTTGCATGGGGGTGTAGACAAATTGCACAAAATATTACGAATTAGTCACCTCATAAAATAAATACAAATTGTTCATTTTGTACAGTAGTACGAATTCGTACAAATTACCCACCTCATAAATATGTACAAATTGCTGTGAGTTTGGGCTATTTCACAATATTACTAGAGCTATTTTTTTTCTTTACAATTTTGCATGAGATACTTTTTTCAAAACGGTTAAAAAATCTTACCATCACAAGACTTTTAATTTAGTTTTAGTATTCTTCTGAAGACAGATTTTTACTGTAGTATTTTTATAGAAAGCCGTTGTGTTGCTGCAGATAATCGTCTCTGGTGTAGCTCTCAAATTTGATGTGTGTGCCAATATTTGTTATGTTAAACCTGACACATTACATCCAAAGATGCCATTTTTATTAATTAAACTAATTTGTTTATAAACAATAGGTTAAATTCTGGTGTTGTCACACAAACATACTGTAAATACTGCAAAAAAATATAAATAAGTAAATATAAGTAAATATAAAAATAAAATAATTTTTAAGTATCAGATCAGGTAGAAATAAGGTAACAATTGCCAGTTGCACTTTTTACAGTCTATAGTATGCCTTTAGCCAACTTGGAATATAGTGCATGAGTCATATGGACCACTTATATGGTGCTTTATTTTTATCCTTTAGGGAGCTTGTCAGTAAAAATAACCATCCACTACTTTTCTGAGAAAAACAGAAGGTTGGTTGTTCTGCCTAAAAGGTCTCTTTTGGGTTTCATAATGACATAAGGGTGAGTTACAGATGACAAAATGTGCATTTTTAGGTAAACAATCCTTTCTTACAGTTACAGTGCAGCACATCGCAGTCAAAACATCACCAGTACAATCCTCATCTCTGATTGACCACGGCTGGAATAAATGCCTCCTGTCACCATTTTGGTTTCTCAGCCATGTCACAGGACTGCACATCAGTTCAAACAAGCTTTTTACCTCAGCTGCTCAATAACCAAAGGCAAGGAGAACAGAGGCTGCTGGAACAGATTGATGCAGTGGAGCTCCTCTCATCTTCAGTGCAGTGACTGAAGATCAGACGAGATCACTCACACTGGACCCACCTGTCACAAACATCTTTCAGCATCGTGGAGATCACCGCAGGCAGGAAACATGTTTTCTCCTCCCCCATCCCCCAACTATACATTCATACACACGCTCTCTATACCCCAACACCGAGATTCAAACCCTGATACTCCTTCCAGCCAGCACCGCATAAAAAATTATTTGCCGTTTCCCTCCTCCTTTTATCTGCGGTAGGCATGAAGAACGCTGATAAAGGAGATGTGCACGCAGAAATCTTGCGTTATCTTTCCAAATGATTGAGATAAATGCATTGTGTAGCCTTGCATCAGCTCTTTATCACCTCTTTTAAAAGATAAACATCAACGAGCGACAGTACATTTGTCAATCCTCACTATCAGTGCTGTGGAGGGGACAATGAGGGTGATTATTAAGACTTAAATAGTGCCAACTGTAGTAGATGAGAAGCAGAGAAAGCTATCTGCTATTGGAGTTGTTTTCTGAGTCTGGTTTGAAAGTTTGCTCGCCCGAAGGGAAGATTTGGAGCTGAAGTATGTCACAACTGTGGCACATCTCTCATTCACATGCTCAAAGCCCCAGGGAACCAACATGTCTGAATGCAAATGGTATGAATCTCCCCTGGAATTATACATTAGCTGGAACGAATGGAAGGTCTTAGCTTGAAAACACTTTGGAATTTTAGCTGCTGAGCATTGAAATTTATGTTAAAAGAGGCTCTCATATGGTGTTTTATTAGAAATGCGCTATAATTACATATAAAAACGCCTGCATTATTATTAATGTATGCAGTGTGGAAGGTTTTTTTTTTTTTAAAAGACAGTGGAGCACTGAAATGTCCCAGAGGGGCATTTATATAATTACAGAATAAAAGTGAAGGGAATAAGGTAGGATACAGTTTGGATTTCAGGTGAAAATTCATTATTTCAGTGTTTCTGGGGTGTTTTGGTGTTTTTCTGCTTGAGGAAACCTAGATTGGACACTTTCTGCAACAAAGGGCTCGCAAATACATGAAACGGGTCCCCTTCTGGAGTACTGCAATAAAAATCAATTGCCATGTGTTTTTTAAGCACATGGGGTTTAGCCGGCTGTGAGGGGGCTGGAGCAAAGATGATTGGTGGGTGGAGGTTTTACTGTCACTGTAATTACAAAGAAGAATGCAGGGCAAGACGTATTGAGGTCTTGTTTTTCAGGAGGAAGCGCTTTGAGGGTGATCATGACAGAATTTTAGATAACGTATTGACTACTTAGCATTTGCTTTCTTCTGTCATCCCTGGATATTGATAGAAAATTTGTGTCAATGAGTGTTTCTCAAGTTTTATATTGTTAATGAGCCAATGTTTTATTCTGGGTTGTTGTAGTTGCATCAGGCCTCAGCCCAAAAAAACCTCATTATTTTTGTGTTTTTTAGTATTTTTTTGTTTGTAGTAAAAATACAGTACCTAAACATCCTTAAAAAAAGATGAATTTTCTTTTCTTTTTTTTCTCTCAGAGATTTTCAAACATTTTAATGCAATATTATTGATACAACCATCCTTTTTGTGAAGAACCTTCCTAAACTTTTCCTATTATTTTATTGTTTTATATATTCTGAAGTAATTATTACTTTTTAAGACTTACTATCAAGATAAAAGTATAACTATTCCTAACACAAGTGTGTAAGAAAAATATTGTAGCTGTCTAAAACAAAGTGAAAAATAACATAAAAAATTATGTTGTGACTGTAAAGCCACAGTTAGTTTTTAAAACATTTTCTGGAAAATATTTACCCTGAGTTTATTATAATATAAGTTTAGTACTTTTTAGGTCTGTATTAATGTCCCATTCCCCATGAGCATATTATATATCCCTTAAAATTACTGACTATTAATAGCAAACAACAAATTAATAATTAATGGTGATTATATGTTTTCTAAGTCTCTAAATTGGAATTGTATTTTATAATGCTAATTGAATGTCCATTATATTAACCTTACATTTCTCCTGTACTTTTCTCAGTTTGTTCCCAGTTTTCCAAAGGAGTGTACGCCATCATCGGTCTGTATGACAGGAAGACCATGAACATGCTGATGTCGTTCTGTGGCGCTCTGCACGTGTGCTTCGTCACGCCCAGCTTCCCCATCGATACCAACAACCAGTTTGTGATCCAGCTGAGACCTGAGCTCCAGGATGCTCTGATCGCCCTTGTCGAGCACTACAAGTGGACCAAGTTCGTCTACATGTACAGCTCGGACTCAGGTTTGCTTTTTATTCTGCTAACGTGCCTTTTCAAAAACACAATAACAGAAATGTATGAGTAGTGCTACCACAGGCTTTTCAGGGTGAGGTAAATATTTCATTATTATAATTTGTTCCTGTATCTGCATTGCCACTGCAGTTGCAGTCATGCTGAAATGTTGTAATACTCCGTAAGGTTGCTCAGGATGTCACGAAGATGAACTTCAGATAATTTAGTGATTTAGCAGCTTGAGATATTGCTGGGAAAGTTTGAAAAACGTGATTATTTGGTGTAATCCTGTTGAGGTGCACTGCTTGGATTGTAATAGGGTTATACTTTGACATTTCCAGTGCCTCGGGTGTAGTAATTTTACTTATGGCTCCCTGATTCCTGCAGGATTGTTCTGATAATCTGTTTGAAGTTCACTGAAAGATCTTAATTTGCGATTTGAGTATGGATGAGCACTGGCTGCACTATATTTCTCCCGTCAGTGGAGAAATGTGTGTGGGGCGCTCCATCATGTTTGCCATATCCAATCATTATCAGAACATCATCAAATCATTCCTGCTGGAGTCATTTACGGATCTCCAGCTAGTAAATTCATTTAACATTTGAGTCAATGTTGTGCGGAGTGTTATCTGCGCCAAAAACTTGTTAATCACCCGCTATCCATTTTAACCAGGTGCTAAATGCTTTAGAGTTGCGACATATTTTCAAAAAGTCATTGTCATTATTTTCAGCACAAACATGTCTCATTTCTATGTAAATTAGGTTCATTATTGATTGCACCCTATTCACAAAACCCAGTGCCATAGAACTGTTCAGTCATGAAATCAATTTGTAGACCAACCCGGAAGACTAATTCACCATGGCTTCCTATGGGAATTTCCTAAAGGGGTTTTAGAATAGCAGTCTTCGATTTGTGAGTAAAATAAAGATTGTGGTTCAGGTTACTTGAAGAGACTTTAATGTTTTGTTCTACAACATAAATTATACATGGTTGGACCGCAGTTCTGAATACAGAAGCCTCTGAATTAGGACTACAACGGTTTATCAATTCATCAAGTATGTAAACTCGCATATTTCTGGTAGTTGTAGTGGTTTGAGACATTTTTTTATTTTTGGTAAAAGTATTTTGTCTTTTGATATTCAGTGAATTTAGCCAGTATTTATTAATTATAGTCAGTTTTACTCATAAAACAATTGCGTCTAATTTTAGTTGACAACACAATAAAGCCTATGACATTGTAGAAATTGAAACCAAATATTCTAAGTAGTGCTGTAATGGGATCACATTTTACTGCATGATTTGCCTTGCCAAAAACATTCATGATAATGATATTATCATGATATCTTCAGAACTTTTAAAATGTAGTAAAAACGTCATAAAGTCTTGAGACATTGTCACGCTTGCTTACAAACACAGGATCTTGCAAACAAACAGATCTTTAATGTTGACTTCAACAGGAAGACAGAGAACATAGGGTTGACACTTGAGGATCCAACAACTCAGACTAAAACACAGACACTATAAATACAGACATTGACGAGGCAGAACTCAACTGACATGGGGAACGCAGCTGGGGGACTAAAGACAGGAAAGACCATATAAGGTCAGGGCAGACACAAGGGGAGCAAAAACACAGAATGAACTAAACACAGACCATGACATTATTCCTCCCTCCTGGAACATCCCAAGGGGAGTGGGGGGCGTCCTGGCAATGGGGGCTGAGACAATGGTGGCGACAGGGAGTCGAAGAGCCAGGCCGACAGCCAGAATCCGGAGGGCCAAGGCGGAACAGGTGTTGCTGGTGACCGACACAGAAGAGGAGTGCCGATCCGCGATCCAGTTCCAGAGGTACGGCCAGTGGAGCCGATCCCCGATCCAATTCCTGATTTAAGCCCAGGAGAGCCGATCCCGATTCCCTGAAGGAGCCGATCTCGATTCCCTGAAGGAGAGGAGGGAACTAGGGCCCACGGTGGAGCCGACGGGTCGGAGGACCGAGGCAGAGTTCTGGCTTCGGAGGCCGGAGGTGGATTCGGGGAGCACTCTGGCCACTGGCCGTACCTTTGGAACTGGATCATGGATCGGCACTCCTGGCCACAACTATGGATTTGGATTTGGGATTGGCACTCCTGGCTGTAACTCTGGAACTGGATTCGGGACCGGCACTCCTGGCCGCAACTCTGGAACTGGATTCAGGATTGGCACTCCTGGCCGTAACTCTGAAACTGGATTTGGGATCTGCACTCCTTGCCGTAACTCTGGAACTGGACTTGGGATCGCCACTCCTGGCCGTAACTAGGGAACTGGAATCAGGATCGCCACTCCTGGCTCGAGACTCTGGAACAGGGATCGGAATCTGCACTCCTGGCCGTAACTCTGGAACTGGATTCGGGATCGGCATTCATGGCCGAGATTCTGGAACAGGGATCGGGATCGCCACTCCTGGCCGTAACTCTGGAACTGGATTCGGGATTGGCACTCATGGCCGAGACTCTGGAACAGGGATCGGGATTGCCACTCCTGGCTGTAACTCTGGAATTGAAATCGGAATCGGCACTCCTGGCCAAGACTCTGGAACTAGGATCGGAATCGGCAATCTTGGCCGAGACTCTGCGACAGGTTCGGGAAACTGCGGACCGGAATCAGCAGGGATCAGAGCTGCCTTTGGGGAGCTGGCACTGATTTGCCTCCATATAGTGCAGTTCTTTGGGGCGCTGGCACAGAAATGGCGAGGCGCGAGCCGGGCAATGGAGGACGTTGCTCCTGCGGAGCGGGAAGAGGAGTGAGCCGTTTAGGAGGTGGTGGAGAATTTAGACTAGACTAAAGACAGGAAAGACCATATAAGGGCAGGGCAGACACAAGGGGAGCAAAAACACAGAATTAACTAAACACAGACCCTGACAGACATGTTTTAAAAAGTTGAACTTGCATTCCTTTTACATGGATTTCTAAACTTGCAGTTCTTGTGAGAGACCTGCATGCAGCGATGATAGAAATCAACTAGAAAAAAAGTGTTCAAATGGCTTGGTTTTAGTTTTCTTCTCTGCATTAAAGTTCTATTTTATCACAATATTTTAAATGAACAAAGCAGGAGCGCTAGTGGTTTTCATTGGATAGGCTAACAAAAACTTTAGGTCGTTAGGTGCATACTCATACATACAGTATTCTGTGACGTTTTGTAGTATAAATAGTGATAGTAGCCTGTTCACAAAAATTCTCCAAAAATAACAAGTGTACTTTAAATAGCCTGATGACGCACTTAACCAAAAAAAGGCGAAGTGTGGAATGTTGGAGACATAATGCCCTTAACTTTCGTAGCTTTTGTTACGTTGCGAAGGGGAAGGGGCTTTCAGACTCAGATTATAAATGACAAAATAGCCTTAAATAACTTATACACTAACTACATGGTTGAGCACATAATGCATAAGTATGTTGTGTATAAATGCATAGTGTATAGTTCGTCATTTGGGACACAACTATTAAAATGTAACAATATATTGTCATTGCATCTTTTGACAACCCTACTGTACAAAGGTGTACAAAAAGACCATGCTGTTAAAAAAAAAAACAAGCAAACAAGAGTGTCTTTTTCATCTGTCTACTTTGACAAGATTTGTGTGGCAATAATAGCTACAAATCTCTCTGCATTGTCTTTCTAGTTTAATGACAGATACCACACTATCGCCACCTGCTGTGATGGAGTATCAGAATTCCTCTAGATAGTTACTGGCACTGGATTATTTACAATACAATTTGTATAGTATTCCCATTATATCAATATAATATGTGTAGTATTAAAATGATATGAATATAATTTAATTTCTCGACAGTAACAATATTTTGTGACAACCCGAATTCTATGCGTCCATTTAAACATTTTTAAGAAACCCATACAAAAGCCCCACCTACTGAAGCGGACTTGTCAAATAATACTAAGCACAGACTTTGCTTTACTCTTAAAGTAAAACCACTAATCTAAAAACCCATATGATGTTCCCAAGGTAACTCATGGCAGGAAAATACAAATTTGAAATGAACAGCTCTGTTTGTCTGCTGAAACGAACTTTGTTTGCTCACACAAACCATTTGGTAAATAGAACTTGATTTAAAAGAGGTATCTGTGTACATTGCCTATTGATTATAGAAGGATTTACTCATCACAAACTGTAATGGAGAAGATCATCATAAAAAGCCACATATCCAGTTTTGTGGTGTAGTAAAGCATTTTAAAGAGCTGATTCAGGCATCTGGATTGCAGTGGTGGAGAGATTCTGCACAGAGATGTACAGATTTTGTGGCAGCATTTGTGCTGTTACCTGATTTGCATAATTCCTTTAGTGAATCGGCGCTAAAACAACACAAAGAGCATGTGCAAATAACAAATAACTGCACCGTCAACAGGCGCCCCCCCCCCATGCTACACAATATTACATTTGTCTACACCCCTCCCCCACTCTTGATTATACAAACTTAAGGGAAATTAAAACCTCAATCAAGAAGCACAAATTATTGATTTACATATCATGCAGATGTAAGCCAGCGCTGAACTAGGAACACAAGGTCACTGAGTGTTTCATCGACACACAAATACAACAACTACCTCTTGAAGCCCCCACTGCTCTCCTGTTGCCTGGATACAAGAGTACTCAGTCTCTAGGTTATTTTAAACCTTTTAAGTAACTCCTGTGTGTGTATCCACGTGTGTCTACGTGTGAGTGAGTGAGTGAGTGAGAGAGAAATGTTTATGTCATGTCATGCAGCACATTAAACCCAGAGCGCACAGGTAAAGCAAGAACATGGCAGATGTAATCATAACTGTGTCTATGGTGATATAAAATCTGTCAGAATGTTTGTTTGTTTCCTTGTGTTAATCAAATTGTACACAGACTGATTATATGCACGGTGTATCATTAACATACCAGTTAGTGGCTGATATTAGACATTAGGTCTTGTTAAAAATAGCCCAACCTTTAGAAATGCTTCAAATCCTTTTTCAAATGAGACTAGCATAATCTATAAATATGCAACTTTCTTATTGTACATTATTATGTCCTGATACCTAAAGATTTTATTTAGACAGAAGAATATGCAATTTTACTAAATTTTCACTCAAAACGTACAATTCTGTCATTAATTACTCCCCCTGCCTTGTTATTCCAAACCCATGAGACCTTCGTTTACCTTTAAAACACCAATTAAGATGTTTTCGATGAAATCCGAGAGCTGTCTGACCCTACATAGACCCTCAATTTTTTGGATTGACATTTTTGACCAGATTTTTTCTTTTCTTTTATAATTTTTTACTGCGGTGTTGTAACTACCATGCAACATTTTTATATAAAGGCAACGTGTCATGTTAAAAATTGTCCAGCTTCTAGAATGCTTAAAATCCCTAATGGATACGTTCAACATGTATTCGCAAAAAGGCAAGGTGTCGCGGTTTTCTTTACTACCATGCAAAAGCACTGCCACAATAACCTGGTCTCACACTAAAATGTTTACTGCACCGTTTGTCAGGTGTTCAGAGATGACATCTCAAAGCCATTGCAGATGGGACGAGCATCATCTGTGGAGCTTGCAGCAGTTTAGTGATCACAACCCCCCAAATCTGTCCTTGCCAACTCACACAGATGTTTACCGAGCTGAAGCATGATGAGCCGGGCGCATGTGCGCTATCTCCTCAAAGACCCAGATAATAGAGTTAGGGCCTGTAAACACACAGCCGGGCTTTGTTCAGGAAGGTGAGGAAAACGCACTGCGTTGGACTCTAAAGGAGATGGACGGAAATTCAATTTGTTCCTGTGTGTGAGATATTTGGAGAAGCACAGCAAGAGCAGGTGATAGCAAGCCAATTCGGCTCTTCCAAGACAATCCCTACACTCATCTGCTTCGTTTTTCCTGCCTTATCACCAATGGCGCAGTCACGTAAGAAAACACTAACGGGAGATGGACAGAACGCACCGTCCGTCTCTCCCGCCGTCTTATCTGCAGGGTTAGTGCTGCTCGGTGAGAGATAAAGCTGGTTTGCTCTGTGGCACGAGACAATTTCACAGCTGCTGAGACGCAGGCGTCAAGAGAGGGTAGAGCGTTGGTGTAGCCAAGGCTGGAGAGGCGTTTCAAAAGGCAATCTGACACAGTCTTTTAATGAATGCCAGTGAATGCACCGGCTGCCTCACCGTTCTTTCAATGACAAACCTAATTCTGGCTTCTGTTGCATAATAATCCAAGTACTCATTCTATAATTAGTAAATCTCCTTTAATCTGTTATTTTACTGAAAGATGTGAAATGAAAGCCTTTCAAATGGCGTGCAGGTAGTATGTAAATTATGCAGAATATTAAAAAAAGTTTGAATGATTATCCTGCAGAAAGCATTCTTTATGTGGACAACTGAACCTAAGAGTCTCTTTGTACAGTACAGTTCAGATTGTTCTCTTGTTAATGATATGCATTGTTAATGTATTATGCTAATAGTATGTAGTGGGCCAAGATCAATGTCTATATTTATAATGTTTCTATCTGCTGAATTCTAGATATAGTGGAATCTCTGCCAAAAGAATATACATTTTTTTTGCCTCATTTGAAATATGCAAGAGCTTCAAGAGACACAGCGTTAACAAAAATAGGCAAATTTTGATACATGTTTTGACAGTGAAGCAAAACGAATCATGTTTTTTTGGGGGGGGACTGGGTAGTAATGCACAAGCAACTGTGATGACAGCACCAATTATGAGCCAAATCCACGACTGAAAGTGCAACCGAGCATCCACAATAAATGCAAATTCATTTAAATACATAAATTGGCTTATTAATGTTGTCTCGGATTAATTTCTTTGAGTTTATGTCATTTTCTGACCCATTTAAAAGTGCCAGCTAGTTTGCGCTGAAACATCTCACATGCTGAACTTTGCATGGCCTGATTTTCCACCGAATCTGTAGTCAGGATTTATTATGAGGTTGGTGGTTTGTGTTCCTGTACATTTGTGTTTCTCGCAAACACTTAAATGTGTGTGATTTATAGGTGTCAGTATTGATCTAGGTTTTGCTTTGAAGGCACTTGCCTCTGGTTGAGTCTTTGAAGTTGAAATTCTGCTGCCTGCAGAATCCATCCTTAATACTGACCAGTAAGCTTATCGTAACCAAGCCAATGCTGATCGCTGTACAAATGTGTCATAATTTGGTTTTTAAAAATGCACAGGCTTTGATCCTGTTCCTTTAGGTTGAAGGCTGATACAGAACTTACCTAATTCAGTCATCATGATTGTTTGATAAGAGCTGCATGACACCCACATCTTATTTTAAACACAACATAGGACGTTTGATCAGAATTTATGTAACTAATAGCTCTTTTAAATGCTGTAATATTTTGATTGAACACTGCATTGGCATGAAGTGACATTTTGCTACTTTTTGTTATTGGCAGGGATACATTTAAAGACGCTGGACTATGAAGTAAAGGAGCATTTTAATCTGCCCATTTAAAAACATTTAATGTCTGAATTAAAATAATTTTCTTTAATTTTTTTTTTAATGCTCATTAAATGTATGAAATTCCTTAAAACACTGTTTCTTAAGAAAAAATATGCATTTGGAGCAATTTAAATATTTTTACTATTTTAAAAAACTTATGTCTGCCAAAAATAATTATTTTAATTAACTCTTTCTTTAAGTAATCATTTAATCAAGTATTAATTTATTTTACCGGATGCTTACAAGGCTTAAACTTTGTTAAAAAATGGCATAAATGTTTTATAAAACCGTATACTGTTAGTTCAACATGAATGCAAAACCTTCTTCCTTTTTTTAATTTGAAAAACACTTTTATTTGTCGATGAGCAAGGTACAAGTCTAATAAATGGAGGAATTTTATTAATTCTGTTTAATTCCTAGTCAATAAATCTTTGGAAGCTAAGAAAACACACACCTTAAAATACAGATGCTACTGAGGAGCGAATCATCTTTCATTAAACTAATTATATCAGTGCGTCTTCAACACAGGAAACAAGCTGTCAGTGTCGACAGATAGTTCCTGTTTGAAGAACAATCAGCCGTTCTCTCTTTTGTTAGTTCCTCTCCATATGCAAGGCATCACATGACCAAAGCGCACGCAGGTAATCAGAAAAAGCCAAATGATCTGAAACAATGCATGCTTAGTCATACAGTACTTCTCGTCTCTGCGTGGCGAGAGGCATCCAATAAAATAGGTTGTTCAGTTCTAATGAAATTCACAGCAAGCCATCCAATACTGGCTCTCAGCAGAGCAATGTCCATTAATACCACATTATTTAATTTCCTCTTAGAAAAGCATTGCTATACAGTTCAAACAATAGCTTTTGATCTAACGGATTACAAAAGGCAAGTTCCTCAACATGAAGTTCAGTTTTCTTTGAAAAGATAATAAGCACCGGAGAACCTAAAAAAGAGAATGTATAAAAGGATATGGTGCTGAGAATCACACACAAGCAAGCTAGACGTAATGAAAGAGCACTGTTTAGTGCAAAAAATCAATGTTGCATATTCATATATTTAATTTAAACATGATTGCTCAAGGTTTTTTAAAAATGTGTCCAGACTAAACAACTTCAAACACGTCTCAATTTGTCCTCTTTACAAAAACACCCAGAATTTTCCCTAAGTGGAAGAAAAGAGAAACATTTGAAGTTCAGTGTTTAGCTGTCCATAGTTCCAAGCAGGAGATTCTAAGTGATATGAAAGCAGATGTTGATCAGAGCTGGAGCAGAACAGTGGAGACCCCCTGCTGAATGTGAAGATAGAGCTTCTCCTCAGGAGTACGTGACTCAACAGAGCATGTGGGTTTTTTCCAAATCGAGACTATACTTCCCAGAATGTTACAGTACATCACTATTGTGAGCTGCGTCACTGTCTTAAAATACTGATGTTTTTTTTGGAAGTACAGATGCTTCAACATATTGTGTCGAAACAAATGTGTATCCATGCAAGCAGATGCCTATTATGAATATTCAATTACAGCCATATGAGGTTTCTATTTTATTTCTTTTTTTAAAGGTCTGACGGTGCTCCAAAAGATCTTGGACACTGCTGCTGAGAAGACCTGGCAGGTGACATCCATAAACTTTGACACCCTGACAGAAGCAGCGTTCCTGAAAGCCATCCAAGATCTGGATAAAAAGAAGGAGTACAGGATCATTCTGGACTGTGAACTAGAGAGACTCAACTCCATCTTAAACTTGGTGAATGCTTTTTACATTTTACTGTGTGAACCCATAACCAGGAGGCTGCCCCAGACAAAATGTTCACATTTTCTGCATGTATTTTGAGGGAAAATATGTGGAATTAAGTGGAATGGATTGGAAAATGTGTGAGACTGAGCTGAAATTACTACGCATTCCAATAGTCATGCATCATGATTTCCAGGCCTATATTTACAGTACATATTATAATTCAAAATGATTTAACAAATAATATAAAAAAAAAATAGTTTTGCTTCTGTAAAGAAAAGTCCTCCTTCAATCAAGCAACCTTCAATATGTAAGGTATTGTTATACCTTACATAAAAGTGTAATGCATTATAAACATCACAAACAAATCTTCAAATAGTATAATGCTTGTATATATAATTATATAATACATTATCAATTAACATTATCAAATACCATTATCAATACATTAATAATGCATTATACAGTACATGAGGCTTTAAGTAAAGTGTTACCCGTCACATTGTTAACAATTTATTGTATCTACAGTTTTCCCCAATTCATTTCTTAGTTTCTAAAGAGATTTATAGTTCACAGTGTATTCTCTATAAAGCTTATAGACCCCAAATACAGTAAGTAGCTCTAAGACATCTGCCTTCATTTTCAAACTTTTATGTTGACTTCATTATGAAACATTAGATGTCTTCTTGGATCATTTTTCAGTACGCCTTAAAAGTTATGTCATGTCTTTCCCAGAATGATTTGACAAACAATGAATTCCTCCTTCAGGCACACCAAGGCAATTACTTTTCCCACCGTTCACCATCTAGACAAGATCTCAAAGAAAGCGCTGCCAAACCCAATAATCAGAAATCAGTATCCGATACAATTAACCCTGACGGTGTGCTTCCAGAGGCTTGCTGCTGTTCACAGGTGTTCCTGCGGTCTTCATGCACATGTAGTCATTAAGTCCTATAATTGGACTTCCTATGGTGACAGGTGCCAAATCCTTCTTTCCTCCCTTCCATCTTGTGTAGTTCTGACTGCCCCTTCTGATCACAGATATTCCACACTCAGTGATCTTGGGAGGGTGTGCAATTAAGTCCTGAATGATGGGACCTATTCATCGCTATTTAGAGAGCCAGGCTAAAAATTATGCTTTAATTGGCGTTGAATGAAAGAGGCCTGCCATTAGCTATGGCGAAAGAGAGAGGGTTGTGCTTTTATGCTCTCATGTGTGTTGTGTTTGTCTTTCAGATTGCGGCACAAAAAAAGAACTTGAAAAACTACCATTACATACTAGCAAACCTGGTAAGTGAAGCATTCTGTATCCTTTAGGCCTCTTTGGTCTGCATGAAAGAACTATGAGCCTTGAGGCTACTTAAGATGTATTGTTGGTTAACCTCTTGAACATTGACTGGAATCTCAAAAGAACGCTCAGACAAATTGATGGTGGTGTTTTACATTGCATGGCTACTTTTTCCCTCTGTGTGACTGGGGAATGTGCATGCTTTTAAATGCGACACACAATGTAGACAGATTGCAGATTACCCTCTGGGCTGACAGAATTAGCATTTGTACCCTTTCTGGAAGGCATTAGATGCCCTTTTTTTGCATCCTTGTGAGTGGGAGTGTATACACATGTCCACCTTTCAGTAAAGCAGTTAGGATTAATGGGGGAATGATTTATCACTTCATCGCTTTTAATTTAATTTGATTGAATTTAATTTAATGTAATAATTTGATTTGTTTAAAATTTACATTTTATTAATTTAATTTTAATTAGTTTAATTAGTTTATTTTTTAATTGGCTTTCTATGCTCAGAAAGCCAATTAATAATTCAGCACTTATAGACTGACACAAGAAGCATTGTAAATTTAACTAGATATGGTTTTGAACCGAATAATTTATTATTATGATTTAGGGCTGTCCCCGAATAGTCGAAGATTCGATGCATCGATATGCGGAGCCTGATTCGACCACCGATCTCACAGTCGAATCTTC
>JAUMHQ010000033.1:3603278-3615233 GCA_032361165.1 Enteromius paludinosus | reverse complement strand
TTCGACTATCGGTCGACTATAGAAAGATTCGAAAATTCTGATTCGACTATGAAAATTCATAGTCGGGGACAGCCCTATTATGATTATTATTAATTGATATAATTTTTACTCTATGACCATACTTTTCAGATCTTCACCATGGCACTTATTTCAAGACTATGGTAATGTTTGATTAATATTTTAGTAAATTTTTTAATTTTAGTTTTTCATTTTCAGTTTACTAGTTTCTTTTTTTTTCAGGATGGTTTTAATAACTTCATATTATAAAGTAATAGATGCAACTGGCCGACTAAAGAAACTGTAACACAGCACTGAACTGTAACTTCACAGGAAGCATTGTAAATGTATTATTAGGTTCTGAGATGGGTAGAAAAGAAAATCCTCCAAACAAGACTCCAAGTACATAATCCAATTCAGCGATGATGAAAAAAGATGTCATCCCATAACCAATTATGATGAAAGCAGCAAGGGTGCAACACTTTGTGTTATAGAGTCCCCACATGTGGTTCGTCGCCACATGCGTTCGTCACCCAGATAAGCAAACATACACTTAAACACAGATACAATTAGCTGTTATCACACAGATCCTGTGATATTTACCCAGCATGCGTATGTATGTCTGTGCATATCACTGAATGTACTGTAGCACTGTAGAGCTAATGGCTCTATCACAGACTCTCGTGTAACCACATTAGATTGACAACTCATAACTGTGCCATAAAGATTTCTAATTTGCAGTTTTCTAAGATCTCGTCAAAGTGTTTTGACTTGGAGTATGGGTTAATATTGTGTTCTATTTGACTGAATACTATTTTCTTTTCAATTTGCCTTATTACTGCAATAGAAACTGTAATAGATTTTTAACTAATTTTATTAGACCAAAAATATCCTTACACAGTTATGATATTAGAAAAGGACTGCATTTGCATTGTATTTTTGCATTAGAGTACTCCCGAAACATTGTTTTATCAATGCAGGATTGAAAGATGTGTGAATAAATGGAGATTTTGATGTGTTTGCCTTCAGGGATTTTTGGATCTTAATCTCACAGAATTCAAGAAGGGAGGTGCCAATGTGACAGGCTTCCAGCTCATGAACTACACAAACCCCACTGTCAGCAGGACAATACAAGACTGGCTGGAGTTTGACAGTAAAGACTTGAAAAGTCCCAAAAGGAGGCTTAAGGTGAAGCAAGGTCTTAGTAGTAAAAATGTGCTTTTAAATGCTCTCATGATGGACTTAAAAAGGTGTGTGCCCTGGTGAAAAGACCTTGAATTTCCATTTTGATCCTGCCTGGTTAATGCATTTAAGAGGTGAATTAAATCTTGCTATTTAAACTAGCTACAGAACACATCAGTGTATGCTGGTGACCATCTATGCTGGTCTTTTCAGCAGGGCAAGCGAAAACCAAAGGTTGTGAATAAATTCTTTTGTCCTTTTCCCCTTTTCATTTGGGACGTGTCTTTGGAACATCTCAGTACACTGGAGCACTCACGTATGATGGAGTGACTGTCATGGCCACTGCCTTCCAGAACCTGAGGAAGCAGCGCATTGATATTTCCCGTAGGGGGAATGCAGGAGAGTGTCTGGCTAACCCTCCCGCACCCTGGGGCCAGGGCATCGACATTCAGAGAGCCCTACAGCAGGTAACCAGGCACTTTTTTTACACTGGAAGAGTGCTGGCTGACTTGTTACTTTGTCAGAAGAACTGGAGACCTCACAACTGGCTTGTGTTTTTGTTACTGCCTTGAAAGTTGAACGATGAAATAATGCGCTGTAAGTATATAACCTACCCACAATCAAACATAGCACATTAGGGTCATCTTAACATCTAAAATCTAAAGTAATTTGATTCAGCCTCTTTATGCAATCACAAACTGCTTTTGTTTCATCCTTTATCTGATGAAATTGTAAGCAATCATATAGATGTTGATTATAAATACATTCAAACAAACTGGAAACAGCTTCTGCACAGCACTGCATACATATTAAGAGGAAGCTGATCAGTTGATTGGGCATCATAGCTTCTTATTGAGCATTTGTTTTTTTTTGTTTTTTTTTCTTATCAAGACCTAAAGGTTTCAGAAGTTGGTGTAGAGACAATTTTTACCACACAGAATTGGCTTTTCAGCTTTTTAAAATGCATTTTTTCTTCATGCAAAGATAGGGCTGCCCAATTTAGGGGGCAAAAGCTAATTGTCATTTATTTGTGTATTTTTTTTAAGCTCCCTTTAGCTTCTCTTGAGTTTACTTAGTTTATAAGTGCTTTTCATTACAAGCTTAGTAAATTTCTCTAATTCATGACATGAGGGTCCCAAATGCAACTGCCCCTTTGAGACACTGAAAACACAGGGGAATATGCTACTTGTGTGTAAAGGAACACAGTGCTGCACTTAGAAAGCAGTACATAGATAATATAGAAAGCATATATTTATTAAATAAATAGCAGCCAGTGTGATAATCACACTAAGCTGTAATGATTTCAGTTTTATTTCAATTAATCATGTAGCCCCAGCATAAGCATCATTTGGCTTTCTGTGCGAATATGTAAATCAGGTTTTGCAGCTAGTGACGTTCTATGTGAATGATGAAAATGAAATGATGAACGATCCGATTATGTGTGATTCTCTCTGTAGGTGCAGTTTGAAGGGCTTACAGGACATGTTCAGTTTAATGAAAAAGGACATCGGACCAACTTCACCGTCAGCGTGATGGAATTTGGCCCAGGCGGACCCAAGAAAGTAAATCGAATCGTTTTTTCCCCATGTTTTGCACACATTTTGTGACCAGTGCGTCCCTATTCATCGTACATTCTGACTTCCCACTTGAAATTTTAGAAAACAGATCATGCTTGACATTTTCCTGACATAAATTTGATTCGGAATGATTAACCTGAGGTTGTACCTGAAACTTCAGCACTTGCTGTGATGAAAGCGAAGTGTTAGTCACAGGCAGGCTTAAAGAGCCGCGTATGCATTTCAAGTGATTACAGCTCCTCTTAAGCCGTCAATATGAATATTTAACATTCTAAAAATAGTGGCTCTGAAATTCCTGTGCACTGCTGTGATACTCCTCTCTTCTGCCTGCAGGTGGGCTACTGGAACCAACACGAGAAATACGTGAACACTGCTACTTACAGCAACATGCTCAACGAGACGTTTGGACTGCAAAACAGGACCTACATAGTAACCACCATCTTGGTAAGTTTTTCGATACAACTCAAGTTGTAATGGAAAGACAGTAAAGTAATAGTTAGATGGGCTTTTCACTGCTATTTTTAAAGCTATTTCTGTTCATCTGTTCTAGCGATTTGTCACGTAAGTGTGAATTACAAATCATCAGTGTCATCAAGATGAAATGAGCATGTTTTCTGTGTGTGTGTGTGTGTGTGTGTGTGCAGATAATGATGTCATTAAGCTGAAGTGTGCTATTCTCACTAAACAGCAGTTAAAAAGTATGCTTCTGGTCAACCACCATAAATTCATGCCATTGTTTGAGCCTATATTACTGTCGGGCTATGAATGGTTACCCATTAATTTAAATAAAATGTTCTATTTTTAATGGCAGCTTGTTTCCTCAGAGTAAAAATATACAAGGTTATTGTGAGTTTAAAATGAAAATAAATCACAGTCAGAGATGTGAAATATAAATCTTAAGAAATATAAAATATAAGATCTCAATGACCTTTTTAAAGTATGAATCAGGCTTAAATAATTAATAAATAATACATAACAAAATGACACAAGTTTTACATACTGTAGTTGGTTGATCTACTAAACACACAGAGCTGACAGATGCTGTTGGGTTATAGTTGAACGTCTCTCATCTCAGTTCAGTCTGATTGGCTTCTCAGCTTAGCCAACCAGTGCACAAGAAGATTAGCAAAAGCAATGAAAGCGTAAAAAACAAAAAAACAAAGCCAAGAATAAACGCAAAAGCTGTTCTCATTTTACATCTGAGCATTTCAATACGCAAATATTTGTATGATGACATGGTTGAAAGTATAATGTTAAGACCAAATGATAAGCATGATTCATATTCAAAATAGTAAGCAAGCCAGTACTAGTTTTAGCTTCTCTTTTTGAATGACAGCTACTGCCACTTGCTGGTGCAGAGAGTTATTTCCTCTCTTGCAAATGCAAAACATACTTGCTAGTTGCCATTTCCTGCAGTCTATGTGGTGTGTTCAAGCTCATTTTGTGGCCTGGATGCAGGTGACACAAGGCGACAACACAGTATGTTCTGTTGGTTTGATCTATCAATGTCTGTACTTTGCCGCGCGTACAACAAAGACATTCAAAAGCATTAGCAACTGTACTGTCACCATATACATAATGATATTTTGGTGTTCCTGGTAGGTTATATCACTTGTTTCGTGGCTTAGAAAATATGCAAATTCTAAAAAGTCGTCACCACATGATCCCTCACTCAGAAGAGTTTGTTCCCTGCCTCTGGGGTGAATCACCATCCTCTCAGTAAGGTGAGAGGTAGTGTGAATCTTTTGAAACCTGCTGGGCTTACAGTTCGGCTCATTACGGGCACAGTTTGTGGGCTGACTCAGAGTATCTATTCTTCTTATTTCAGTGAAACTTTAAAAATGCCCTTATTCATTTAAGGATTCTGTGGTTGGACAGCTGTACTATTGATTTGTCTTTCATAATAGCCTACAATACTATAATAGTACAGTATGTGGAAGCACAGATGTGTTTCCTCATACACACATTTCAATGTTTGTTGTTGAGTGTTTTTTTTTTTCTCTTGATGTTGTTCTGTGTTGATGCACAGAACTGAGCTGAAATGCAACTCTTCAATAATATATAAGCTGAGAAATATGCTGGAAATGCAGAAAACATTTGATGTAGCTGATGCAAGATTTTCTTTCAAGCTACTTCTGCTACTCCGAATCATGTAGTAACCAAACAACTACACTGATCTGGCCCTTGCTACCACATGAAGTAAGAAATGCATAATTCATATGTTTTTTATCCTTAGGAGTCTCCTTATGTGATGCTGAAGAAGAACCATGAGCAGCTCGTGGGTAATGACAAATACGAAGGTTATTGTGTGGAGCTGGCTGCAGAGATCGCCAAGCATGTGGGCTATTCCTACAGACTAGAAATAGTAGGGGACGGAAAGTACGGAGCCAGAGACGCAGAGACGATGATGTGGAATGGGATGGTTGGAGAACTAGTGTATGGTGTAAGTAGCTATTATCTGTATTTCCACTATTCCCTTTATTTTATTTTATTTTATTTTATTGGATCTCCAGTGTACATTAACAGTCACTTTAGCTTCAAGCTGCATTTCCTCCTTTCCTTGGAGGTCCGGTATGTAACTGTGACAAAAATCTTTTCTGAAATAAGTAGCAAAGTGCTGGCAAAGTTTGCCGCAGAACAAAGAACAGGCACAGTGTGTCCAAACCTCAGCGCCTCAGGTTGAACAAAAGTTTTTTTGTCTCGTATCACTTACGAAGTAGATTTTCTCTACTGTCAGAGCATGTTAATGCAATGCCTGGCTTTCTGGAAATTTTGCAACATAACAAACAGTCCCAACAAAGGCCAATTAGCAAGATATAATTCATAATAGCAAAACTGAGGTGCATGTGAGGTTGGCTTTTGAACACACATAGTTTCTTATTCTGAGTATCTTTACCCTGAGGCTGCAGCATTAGTGGCTTTGGAATGCTAAGCAGTGTCAGATGTAGTCTGTCTTTACTGGGCTAAATGCGAACACCACAGCTCAGTGTTGTCAAACAGCGTTCGTTACATTTCTCTTCTGCTTGAAAAAAATGAGGCATAGAGAGCAATAGCGTATGAGGCATTCTCTTGAGGATGCAGCATTAGAACTGACTCTGTAGTGATTCATAACACTTGAAGTTATTTATATGTTCAACTGCTTCTAAAACGGTGGATAAAGCTTTTTGTTGGTTCGCGTTTGATTTGTAATTCCAGTGTGTGTTGAAAACCTACAGAGGATCCGCCTTGTTGTATGCAAACTGTATCTTAAAGCCTTGTAAAACATATTCTGAATTTTGATTGCGTCACTTTCTGAGAAGCTGCTGCAAGCATGATTGTCACTGTGCCTCTGCGTAATGATGTTATCATATTGTCTCATAGAAAGCTGACGTAGCTGTCGCCCCCCTCACCATCACTTTGGTCCGAGAGGAGGTCATCGATTTCTCCAAGCCCTTCATGAGCTTAGGTATATCCATCATGATCAAGAAGCCCACCAAGTCCAAACCAGGAGTCTTTTCCTTCTTGGACCCACTTGCGTACGAGATCTGGATGTGCATTGTGTTTGCCTACATTGGCGTGAGTGTGGTGCTGTTTCTGGTGAGTCGCTTCAGTCCGTACGAGTGGCACGCGGATGACGAAGAGGATGGAATGGAGCAGCAGAATCAGAACCAGAACCAACCACCATCACCAGAGGCCAACCAGTCGCCGAACCAACACGGTCAGTGTCAGAATCAGCGAGAGGAGAAGCAGGAGAAGCAACCTGAACACACCAATGAGTTTGGGATCTTCAATAGCCTTTGGTTTTCTCTGGGAGCCTTTATGCAGCAAGGATGTGATATCTCACCAAGGTAGGCGAAAAAAAAAAAGAAGCCATTTTCATCATCATTATCATATTTTTTTCATCTTCCACTGGTGCTTTTTCGTTTGGCTGACTCATATTCCACAAACAACATCTGTGATGGAGAAAATGGGTTGTGAAATAAAGATGATCTTCTTAATCGTCTGCTTCATTACACCATCCCTGAACTACATCTTAAATGCAGATCATGTTGAAATTACATGCTTCAGAATATATTAAGAAAGGCACAGGGAGTTTTAATTTGAAGTGAAGGTGAAGATTAGATTAACGACTGATTTTTATGACCAAAACAGATACGGTCTGATGCAGAATATATAATATAATATAATTAGGGCTGTCAGTCGATTAAAATGTTTAATCCAATTAATTACATGATGTTTAATTAATCGCTAAATGTCACTGTTAAAATACCCACAAAAGTATCAAGTAGACATTACAAATTGTAGTATTGGAAAGAAATATTTTATTTGATTCAACATAAAATGTATTACACTTAAACATTACATTAGGCTAAAACAGAAACTATTAACATAAAACATTGCATTTTTTTTGTTCATGCAATGAAAGTCATTGGTAACCAAAACAGTTTTGTTACCAACAGTCTTCCACTACCTTCTATTATTGTCCACAAAATAAATGTTTGAAACAACTTGAGGGCGAGTGAATGTTGACAGAATTAAAAAAATGTTTTGGGAGAACTATCCCTTTAATGTTTTTATTATTTTTTATTTTATTCAAAGAAATAATACTCTAAGTAATTCATGAGTCATTGATTCATTTGATTTGTTAAAACGGCTGATTCATTCACGAAAAGTAAATGGCTCTATATAGTCACCTGTATAAAATGTAAGATGTACAGGTCTGGGGGCGGGGCCATTAAATATTTTTATGGTGCTATTTTTCTTAACTAATTAATTAATTAAGTTAACGTGCTAAATTTACAGCACTAAATATAATAAAATAAATAGAAATAATATAATGCAATATTAGGTAATGCTTTAGTATAGGGAACAATGCTCACTAATAGCTAGTTGCTTATTTGCATGCTTATTATTAACATATTGGCTCTTTATTAGTACTTATAAAGCACATATTCTGCATCACCGTATTCTACATGCCTAATCCTGCCCTATACCCAAACCTAACAACTACCTTACTAATTATTTATAAGCAGAAAAGTAGACAAAAGAAGACTATTGTTATCTTTACCATTATATTTATACAAGATAGTTGTGTGAATGGTTGCTAACATATATTAGGCTGTATAATTCTTAAACTACACATTTAAAACCTTTTTGATTCCATCCTATCTGTTTGACTGCACTGACTGACGCTTGTTCAGTTTTTTTGTTGATAGCATTAGTCATGAGGGAAGTGTAACTATAGGTTAGGCTAGTGCTGACACCCCTTATAGGGTCCTCTAGCCTCATTATGTGCAGATTGGCCTTGAGCCTCTGGGTGTGCTGGCTCCTCTGCTAGTGTTTGACATTTTGGTTGGACATGTATATCCTTGGCTTGAGGGAAGCAAGCAACACACTCAAATTAGATTACACTGCCAGAGAGCGTTCCATGACAGATGTGATTGTCTGCGCCAGAGCACTCAGCCTGACAGTGTTTCTGCATGTTAGCTGAGGACTTCCGTGGAAAACTCCATCACATCTGCCCTTTGAGCTAAAGGAGGAATGCTGAAGTTCTGGGCAGGCATGAGGCTATTATGAAATCATTAGAAAGTCCTTGATAGCGCGCAGTGTGTGAGGGAGGTCGGTTGGTTTTCATAGTTGTGAAGATGTAGATTGAACTGACATCGTGCTGAACCATCATGGTTTTTTTTACCCAAGGCCTTCAGACAGTGATAGGGAAACACGTCCGGTCTTTCATGGCCTCCAAGAGTTTATTCTTCAAATTATTATTATTATTTTTTTTATAACAATTTTGTTAAATGATCCTGGAGGGGCACTCTCCAACCCTGAAAATCCCAGGGAAAAAAAATACCTAAATGCATCCTAAAGGCCTTAGCTGGTTGAGGTGTGTTTGATTAGGATTGGAGCAAAACTCTGCAGGGACACCAGCCCTCCAGGATCATGTAAACAATGCACTAAAGTTACTTTAATTGAGAACAGGCGGTCATAGGTATTTTCTGTAAAATAATAGTGACTGAGAAAATTCATTTGCACAGCTTTGAGCATGAGTTCTTCATGAGTGTTGGTGGACAGTTGTATCCTTAATACTTTGAACCTCTTCATATTCCTTCGAGATGTTTATAAAGGTATTTTTTTGGATTGTGAGGCTATTTGTCAGCCATTTCAGAAACCACTTTTTTCAAAAAAAGTGTATTTTGGTAATGAGGATTGTGTGGGCCAGACAGAAGACACCAGGCTGCTTACAGTATTTATCTCTGACAGGAAACTTGTTTGTCCTCGACAAATGTCAGAGCTGCCACTCAAGAGCTCTGACTGTTCACATTGTTATTCACTCCAGCTCATCTGCGCCATCGTTTCATAAAACTCCGTTACCTCATCTAGCCTCTCTGATGCTCTGATTAGTTTCTGATGAGGTGCTTATGAAGGGATTTCATTAATTCATTATTTCTTACAAAGGTGGCAAAAACAAAGTCTCTTTGACGTCTCTCGAGGTAAATAGAGAAGCTACTGTAAGCATGCGGGCAATCAAAGCAATTAACTCGGTTCGAGCTATGCTGTAATCTGAAGTCAGGGGGAGATGGCACAGATGATTAGCAAGCAGCAAAATGTGAGCAGAGAATTACTGAAGCACAGCAGCCTGACACGACTCTATATAAATTAATAACTCCACGATTGCTCCTCTTCTTTTAGTGGTTCACCCAGAAGTGGGAATTGCAGACTGTTTACTATGCATGTAATTCACTATCACTGTCACGTCCACTAGCATCAACACTGTAGCATTTCATAGCACATTTGAGTGTTGCAGCAGCGTGGCTACGTAAACAGTGTGCTTATGTGACCTGTCTTTTTAGACTGTGACTACTAAAAGCCACCTGTTAGTAGAAACCGTCCGTGTTCATCTGCATAAATTCTTTATTTGAGACACGCATATTGAGCTGTGTAGCGTTAATTTGGTCATTCATTCATTAGTGTGATTTATTTCTCTGCTCTGCATCATTGAATCTTACATTATTTTAATTAAAGATAAAGTAACACACCTGTTGAAGGACAAACAGGAAGTACTAGTTCTTTCTATGAGGTTTAGATGTATGGAGTGTAAATAAGGGGTTATTCTATTCAAGCATTAATGACAAGCAAAGCCACTTATACTGGTGAACGGCCATGTGTGAGGTTATAGTACATTAAACAATGATCATCTGACTTTTTTATATGCCAGGTGACCTGTAAATGTGTAAATACTTTTTTCTCTATCTGTTATTCTGTCTATTGTTCTGTCTGCCTTTGATTCTGCCTATCTGTCATTCTATAGTCTATTGTTTTATTTGTGTTTCTGTCTGTCACCCTATATGTCATTCTGTATACCATTATGTCTGTCCATCGCTGTTTCTGTCTGTCACCCTGTCTGACTATTGTCCTGTCTATCTGTTTTTTTGTCGGCCTGTGGTCCTGTCTGCCTACTTTCTGGGGAACATTCTGTTTGTTGTTTTGTTTGGATGTTGTGCTATGTATTTGTCTGTCTTTCTATCTTTCTTTGTGTCTATATATTGTATCAAAATTCATATATTTCTTGTATGTCTTATAGTTTTTACATTTTATTTCATCATAGCACATGGCAACTTTGCAAGTCTAGATGTAGTTACAACATCTACCAGCAGGAGCTAACTTTGCTAGGCCATATCTTGACGCCTTCGAAAGTAAAGTTATTTTAGCCATAGGTGTATTCAGCTGTAAAACCCAATTATGTTAGACAAAATGACCTCCACTGAACTATTACTGTGAAGATTGCTCACATGAGGAACGGTGTAGATGTGACTCCTAGGAAAGCTGTCGCATAAAGGCCAGATGAATTTTCCAATGATTTAAATTGGCCTGGAGGCCAATGATCTGTCTGTTCACACCTGCTGAAGAATAATCCAAGTGCGCTCCAGGATATGAGCGTGTAGAAATGAGTGTGTGACTTAGAAACAGAGCGAGTTGTAACCCTGAGGAAGCGATACATGTTGTGCGCCCTAGGAACATTATTAGGGATGTGGAGTGTGTTTTTTGTGTCTCTGCACGGGGTCAGACCATCAGGCTCTGCAGCGAGCATGACAGTTCAACCCAGGCGCCGTGGTGCCCCCTACTCCTGCGGGCCTCCAACTGTCACTTCCACTTTGTCCAGATTCCCTTTCCACCATACAAAAATACTCCCCCGTTTACAAACACTTCCATACGCAATGACACCAGCAGGTCACGTACACATTACGTTTAGGTCACACAGTTAGGTCACAAGCAAAATAGTGTAATTTCACAATACAAACACGCATACATAGAAGCCTGGAGCAAAGTCTCGCTCGGGCCTTTCCCGCTGTCGAGGTGACCTTGCCATCCCGAGTGTTTGGAAATGTTCTGCAGTGTTTAACAGAACTGTGACACTAGAGACGATCAGCATGTCACAACGTTCCCAACAGCGGCCATCCGAGTTTCTGTAATGGAACAGACATTTTGCAGCATTACAATGTGGAACGACAAGGAGACTTTTATTTTTAGTTTGTTTCAGCTCTATTGTGAGTCGTCGTGTCTCCATGGAGACCTTATTGAGGGTGTTTGAAAGAATGTTTTCCATGAGTACCTTTTACTTTGCTTTCAGTGCAGGAGTGACCCATATTTTATGGATTAGTTTGATAATTCATTTGCATTTGCACTGCTGGTATTCCTCTAATGTGCAGGTTGCTTGTGTTCAGATACATGTAATGGTGTGCGGTGGTCTGGAATGAGGAGGCAAATTCCTCAACATTTTTTTTTTTTTTAATCAAATGTAAATTCACTAAAAAAATTTTATAAATGTTACACTATCAGACAGTAAAAAAAAAAAATCATTTTATATTTTTACATTAACAATGTAATTAATATTCTGTTTATTAAAGTCAAGTATTTGTTTTATGAAGTTTATGAATGAAGTGTTTTTAAGCATTTTATTCCAAAATAATAACTTAAGCAACTTAAACATTATATATCTGATTTGTTAATAGTAAACGTTTTTCCTCAAAAAATCAGATATCAAATCTCAGTAAACATTGGTCACAGACACTGATATTGATTTACTTTGATTACTCATTATTAAAAAACATATTTTGATGTAACAAGGTAGTTACAGTATATGTGTACGGTGGCCGAGAAGTGCAAAACACAACAACAAATCGCAACACAAAAAACAAATCTGAAAACCAAATAACAAATC
>JAUMHQ010000033.1:3587420-3599749 GCA_032361165.1 Enteromius paludinosus | reverse complement strand
ATGAGATGAACTTGTTTTTAATTATGAATGCATTATTGTTTGTTGGATGAGTTAGGTTAAATGTAAATATTGCAAGACCTTCTCTGTCGTTCACTGATGTTTGTGACAGCTGCAGGTGACAGCTCTATAAACAATGTTGTGCCATCAAAGCATGTTTGATTTAGTTTACCACAAATTGTTAATTCATACATTAACTAACATGTAATTAAGGTGGAGTTATGTTGTTAAGTTAGTTCTTGAGTAATAATTTTCTTAACCCATCATTAGTTTTAAGTCAAGTAATTGTTAATTCATGTATTAGTACATGATAATTCATGTACTGTTATTGTAAAGTGTTACCATATTTTCAAATATCATCTATTTTGTGATACAAGAAGCCATTGCTTCAGTTTCAGTGTCACATGATCCTTCATAAATGATCTAACATGATGATTTAGTGCTTAAGAAAGATTTCTTATTATCAATGCTGCAAAAAGCTTAATATTCTTGTGAATCCTTTTGTTTTTTAATGCATCCTGTACATATTGATTTAACAAAAATGAGGCACACACAGATACTTAAATGCAATTCTGTTAAACTGAACTTTTCACTTCTAGAAAACAGAGCAGTTCCAGTCTAGAGCTAGTAAGCATAAATCAGACCATTGACTTTTTCACCATCTTTCTCTTAAAATCTCCTTTCATGTGCTCCATTTTAGATGCTGAGATGGTCTTACCCATCATTATCCTTCCTGACATCCTTGTTGTCTTGTGTACCCTGCAGATTTCAGATTAATGTTCATGGATGAAGTCTGGCTTTGTTTTAGTCATCCATAAAGACACCGGCCTCTTTCTCCCCCAGTCTCTCGGGGTGCAGAAAGAAGTCAGGTATTTTACCGAGACAGGCGCCTCACAAGTGAGAATGGGCCGTATTAAGAACGCTCTGGGTTTGATTTCAGTGGTGGAATTCCCAAAATACAGAACATAAAGTGTCCTTTAACCGCAACCACAGCATAATAGATTATCCAGAGCTAATCTACAGAAATATTGACTTAATCTGGGAATCCTCTTACAGGACCATGCTGTGACAAAGGGCTTAAATACAGAGCATTGCTAATTCGTCCTGTTTCCTCGCTCACAATCCGGGTCTCGCTTGGTAAAATCTCTCATAATTTGGTCACAGTACATTTTTTTTTTACACTTTAGCGCAACACAAGACAACTAATATCACATCAACAAGCCCAGCAGAGCCAGGCACACAGTCAGATCAGTTTTATGTTCTGTTCACTTCCTCTACAACTTAATAGACTCACTTTTATTTGACACAACCTCTGCCTCGCCGTATCATATCACCAATGCTGACCCAGCTTATTTTATTATCATTTCAAGAAACCCAGTAAACCTGGCAGTGTTAAAACTGAACGAGCAGGGCCTGTTGGACAAATTGAAAAACAAATGGTGGTACGACAAGGGAGAGTGTGGCAGCGGAGGAGGTGATTCCAAGGTCAGCCCCAATATGAGCTATCCGGCGGGTAACCACCAACCTTGGGGGGGTAACCGGCAACTTCAGTTAACGAATACCTCGGCTGCTATTGTACGCTGATTGAAAATATTCCTACCCGAAGTGGTTTATATAATGAAATTGGGACGGTTAAATGATTGGCAGTCAATTATAGCCATCAAACTTGAAATTGTGCAAATCCGAGTGTTTCCGATCTCTTGCCGGTTACCCAAAGTGATATAGTAATACACATCTTGCCGTAGGGAGAAAGGTCACAAAGCTAGATGGAGTATTAATGCATATCACTTTGGCAGTGACAGTTTTCAAACTCTGTGACTGTGCTGTTCTTTCTTTTTTTTTTTTCCTGTTTTTGTTTTCTTTTCTATTTATCTGTAGACATTTAGAACACATCAAAACGTAATTATGGGTGTATGTTTGCTTAAATGCTGAATAACATAAGATAACATGGGTAATGTTATTTATGTTATTTTCCTGGTTGAAGAATCCCCGTAAACCTAGCGGTGTTGAAACTCAATGAGCAAGCCGTCTTAGACAAACTGAAAAACAAATGGTGGTACGATAAGGGGGAATGTGGAAGCAAGGACTCCGCCAGAAAGGTCAGTTCACTCATTGGTCCTTTCCCTCACTTAGAGATCCAGCTTTAGCGCTTTAGTAAAGGCCCTGTCCTCTTCTCTCTCAGACACGCGCCACAGCCAACACTCTGTCTCCAATCTGCCATTTACCCAGAGACTTGTGCGCTCTGTCATCGTGTTGCTGTCTGGCCCTTATTACTTCCCACATTACAAAATAGACGTGATGCTTGTGGTGTATTTATAGAAATAGGCAATGTGGTTGTTTTTTTTTTCACTCACTTCAGTGCTTCTGCATGGGCACTTGGTTCTTCGCTTGCCGCTTTTACAAATTATTGAGCTTTTCTCGCTCATTAGTTCTCATTCACTGCGTCCGTATGTATTTGTGCATAAAACTTAAATGCAAACCTCTTCAATCGTAAATCACGCATTCATCAATAAATTCACGCACTTAAGGATTAAAGTTTGAGGATAAAAGAAGTTGAAGTCTTTATATTATATTATATTATATGCATTATATCTTTTCATAAATAATTGCAACTAAATGCATTGTAAGGTTTTTTTGTCATGTTTTAATGCAGTATACGTTTTAAAGGTATTAAAGTATTTTAATTAATTATAAATGTGATCACATTTATTCATGAGATCCTGAAATGCATTATTAGCTGCATTATAATCCATAATTAATGCATTAAAAATTACTTTTTTAAAGTCAATAGTTACCTAGTTTATATAAAATATAAACGTTTATAAAGGTTTATAAATGTGTGCATTAACACAGTATATAAAAGTCTATTAAAATTCAGTGTATTGTAATTGTTTTAAATCATCACCACAGTTGGATTTAATCATTTGTTTTTATATATTCGTCCTGTTTTTATGGTAGTTACCCAAAAAGTACATCAATAATATTTATTTTTACATTTGAAATACATCTTAGAAGTTAAAACTGTTAATAAGATTAATACATGAAGAAGAGGATAATGAATATTAACCTATACTGAAAAAAACAACAGCGTTAAACAGTTTCTAAATTATTTTGAATTATGCCAATTTCAGATGCATATTAACGACATTCAGTTAGCCTGTTGAGTTTATACATCAATTTATAGAAGTAAAAAACAAAGACCTTGCATTCGAGCTAAATATTATCAACACGTTTTATGGACAATGTATTTGTATACAAACAATATAATTTTAAAAGCGAAAACTAACTAGTATGAAAATATGAGTAGCAGTTATTCGGTGTTATTTTCTCTTCGTGGTATCAGCTGTCTCCTTAACTCCTCCTCATAACAACAGCGACATATAAAACCTAAAGCTATCCATCTATCTCAGCATGAGTAAATGGCAGTCTGGAGAGAAAAGTGTTGCCATGAAATGCCCTCTAACTGGATTGCTCTTCCCCTTAAGAGTCCTTCAATGCTGTCTCTGTCCAAAGACAATGTGCATGCCAATGGATGAGACCTCAATGCGGTCGCCAAACAGATGCATGTCATTGACTCCCACCACCCCTGACATGACGTCTCTGCCACCAGAGACAGAGAGAGATGCCAAAGGCTCTCAGTTATGACCTTTGGACGAGAAACCCTAAAACACAGAATCAAGGAATTTCATAAACAAGACCTGCATAGTCACATACAGTGGTGGCCAAAATGAATGTATTTTCACCAGCTAAAAATTATTTTAAGTCAGTTATTTCTCTGTTTTTCGCTGTAGTATTTTTTTATAAACAAGACCTGCATTGTTAGAAGAACTATGGCAACGTTTCGAAGATGCTTCAAGAAACCTACCTGTGTGCAAAAGCAGCTTTAAACGCAAAGGATGGACACACCAGATGGTGATTTCATTTAGTTAACAGAAGTTAATTGATAAAGATTTTTGAAAGCATGCTCATTTTACATCATTTTACAGCAGTACTGTAGCTTTGCAGGTAGGTTTCTTGAAGCATCTTGGACACTTTGCCACAGTTCTTCTGGATTTATTCCGTCCCAGTCTCAGTTCATTCTGTTTCTTAATGTCTTTAAAGACGGCCTGGATGATAATGAGATCAGATCTCTGTCTGTTGTCAGTGCAAACAAAAAATCTCAATGGAATATTAGAATTAAAGGCAAAATCAGTGCTTGCAAATGTGAAGTTATATTTCCTACTGGCACACTACAGCAAAAGATAGAAATAACTGACTTAAAACCATTTTTAGCTGGTGAAAATACTATTGTTTTGCCACCACTGTACCTGCATGGTTTAAAAAAAGCACTATATATTTTATGTAGAGGTATAGATACAGTTAACATGTAAAAAGGGAGTTTTATTGATTTGACTATTTTTTTATACAATATTATTTTTTTTGATTTATAATGCTTTGTTAAACATTAAACCACTATGCAGAGACAGCCAGAATTTACTGAAAGATTGATGTTTGTTCCAAGCTTGCATCTGACGCATGCATTTGCATGATTTAGGCAGTTTTTTTCTTTTTATTGCAGAGCCATTTTATATACTGCGACAGTATGAATATTATGAGTTGTCAGTTTAAATATATAGTGAATGAAAAAGTATCTAGCTTTTGTTTATGTGTACATTATGTCTTAGTTCTGTTAATATCATTTTGTGAGTAGCTGTGATAGAAAGAGATAATATATGTTTGTTGCTCTGCTGTAGATGTGTTTGTGTGACAGATCTCAGTGCGAGTGTTTGATTGTCGTCTCTGCTCTGCAGGATAAGACCAGCGCTCTGAGCCTCAGTAATGTGGCTGGAGTTTTCTACATTCTGATTGGTGGGCTCGGGCTGGCCATGCTGGTGGCCCTGGTTGAGTTCTGTTATAAATCAAGAATTGAGTCTCGAAGGATGAAGGTATGTAAAAACCATGATAATCCACCCCGTTCTGCATCTACAGCCCAGTATGGTGCAATATTTAGATCCATCCATATTTAATTATGGGCTTTGTGTTTGGCACTTATAATGTTTTATAACTGCTATCGTATACTGACCTCACTTCCTCTGGGGGATCTGGCAGAGGAACGTGTTGGCATTTAAGAGGTAATTGTGGGTGGGTGTAAACATCATACCACCCACTGCGCCTCTCTCTAATCCTGGAGCGCATTTCTCTAGAACGCTTACAAAATTAAGAAGAATACAGTGACTTATATAGATTTAATTACTCACAAACCCTTGTGGTGACTCATAATTTTCATTTAAGGACCTTCAAAGGCAAATCTAAGTCATTTTTAAGACATGGTTTATGAAACACATGGTGTTTCCTAAATATATTTTTCTGACAGCATCCAGGGACAGCAATTTTTAAATGTAATAGATTATCATGATTACTTTCCACATGAAATGGCTAAGGTACAGTTTGCTTTTATGTGTTGACATGAATCCAAAACAGGACCCTTGGGAATGGGACATATCAAAATAGAACTTTTACGTTCTGTGGAAAATGCAAAAATTATTGTCAGTGTGATATAGTGATATTTTTGTATCAAGTTAATTTATGGACAAAAACATACATGTTTTGCAAAAGAAAAAAAGCCATACAGGTTCAGTAAAACATGAGGGTTAATAATAACAAAAATTGTCATTTTTAGTAATAAGTCACCCAAAAATAAACGTGGAACATTTACTCACCTCGCCATCCAAGATGTAGATGAACTTGTTTATTTATCAGAATTTTAGCTTTAGATCACTTGCTCACCTGTGGATCCTCTGGAGTGAATGGGTGCCGTCAGAATGAGAGTCCAAACAGCTGATAAAACATCTAAATAAAGTGTTATAAAATCCATCTACTGTTGTCCTTTTGCATTAAAATCCACTGGAATTTTTGTTTTCACTTATAAACAGTGCTAGATCTGTATGTATTTTTCTCCTGATTCACAAAAAAAAATGCCTTTTTACAATAACACCGACCCATCTGAAGTTAAAACACAGCTTTTTGCTTCACAATTAACTGGTGGATTTGAGTTCTGCTAATTATTGATGTTTTATCAGCTGTTTAAACTATCATTCTGATGGCACCCATTCACTCCACAGTGAGCAAGTGTTGTAATGCTAGATTTTTTACAATTCTAATTACATCTTTGATAGACTGAGGGGTTAGTAAATATTTAGCAGATGCTCATTTTTGTGTGAACTATTCTGCTAAATATTTTTGCCATGTATTTTGTGTCACACCCTCTTCTTCAGCGACATGCCACTTTTCTCTCTTCATTCTTCCAGTGACATTACCATCACAGAACAGCCACATTTAGAATATCACAGCAACAAATCGTTGTTGCTAGCAGGCCAATTAGTCTGCATCAGCCCGAGCAACATAATCCCCAGCAATCCACTGAAGTGTGCTGGATTTAAATCATTTATTCGTCAAGGATGTACAAGCCAACATCCACATCATTAGCTCCAGTTTCAAGCCTACAGGGTTTCATTATGTAAAATTGCTACATGAGAGAGTGGCTCCGAGTTAGTGTGGCACTGGTCTCATCATTGGCGCACTTGATGGCTGTTATTTTTCACCATTTCTTATCATGAATCATTGCCCGCACTGGCTTGAGCAAATCCTCAGATCAAATGAAATGTGTTTATGCGTAATTGAGGTCAGAGCTGGCGCGAACAGTTAGCCGGCTTCAAAACTGCACCCCATGTGTACCTCTTTGCAGTTTGTTCTGCAATGCCTGCGCAGTGTGCTGTCTGAGCAGCTTTTTTGTGTTGCTTTACTCCTAGCAAATCATTGATGCGGCCATGCTCAGCTCCACGCTGACTAGGATGGGCAGCGGAGGTGAGAACGGACGGGTGATGGCCCATGACTTCCCCAAAACGGCACAGACTCTGCCATGTATGGGCCAGGCAGCTGCCATGGGCCTCAGCACCACTGGGATGTAAACAGCCATCAGCCTCTCGGAGATCAGGGGACATCAGGAGACCAATGGAAAGAGTGGGAGAGGACATGATAGACACTGCAGCGTACTGCTCACCTGCCACTGAAGTACTGCCAAATGGATTCATGGAAACACTCTGGGCTCCAAATCAAATTAGATGAGGGAGGAAAATCACTTTTCTAATATTAAGATGTGTTTTTGTTTTTTGGAACTTCTCCGGTGCAATAAGGAGACTATGCGTGAGGTGTTTTTCTATGAAGCATCATTTTTGACAAAACTGATCAAATACTCATCGAATACTGACAATTGAACTGCGGTGTTTCCCCCCAAATCACAATTTCCAATTGTGCTCATTTTATTCTTTTCATCTGCCTTATGATATATCGTTGACTCACATCTCTGTTTGAAGAACATTTTTGCCCAAAGTATTCTTTAACCACAATTACATCATTATTTATTAAATAGTTAAAGTGATAGCTCACAGAAAAAAGAAAATTTGCTGTCTAACATGGAAACAAATTCAATTCAAATTTTGCATTGCATCACTTGCATTACCGTGAATGGGGGCCGTCAAAATGAGTCCAAACAGCTGATAAAAACATCTCAGTAATTCACAAGTAATCCACATGACTTCAGTCCATCATTTAATGTCTTGTGAAGCAACACGCTCTGTCTTTTGTAATAAATTCTCATTCTGATGGCACCCATTCACTGCAGAGGATCCAGTGGTGGGCAGGTGATATAATGCACAATTTCTTTAAATCTGTTTTAAAAAGCAAATTTCCCTTTTTACGTGAGCTGTTGCTTAAAAAGGGGAAGTGTGTAATTTCTGAGTCAGATTGGATAAAAATAATTACCTCTGTCTGCCATTGGTTGGACAAATAGTCCTGTACAAATCTCAAAGTTATAAGATGTGCACTATTAAGTGCTTACTATAAAGACTTAAAGGGATAGTTTACCCCCCCAAAAAAAATTTGATGTTTATCTGCTTTCCCCCAGGGCACCCAAAATATTGTTCCTTCTGTAGAACATGAACAAAGATTTTTAACTCAAAGTCGGTCAGTCACATAATGCAAGTCAATGGGCTCAAAAACTATAAAAGTTTTGAATGATGAGCAAATAAGGACAATTTTTGGATCAACTATCCTCTTGATATTGAGAAGTTAGACACTTCACCTTTAAGAAACAATTCTGTATGAAATTAAATGTTTGTTTGATGTCGTCCCACAAAAAGCTAGGAAGTGTGCTTACATCAGCTTCATTCCACAGTCTACAAATGTCTTCCTTTCCAACCGGTTTGATTGGCAAGCCTCTCTAGGGAAGGTGAGTTCTTCCATAGGTTCGGAGAGGCTGATTACCAGTCCTGTCATTGTTACTGCTGTAGCTCACAGTCTCACCCTTCACTTACCAACACTTTGGATCAATCACCGCTTTTCCCGTCCATGCTGCTCAATAGAGTCTCAGAGTTAAAGACGTCAGAGAGAGAGAAAAGGGAGTGCAGGCTACGCAGATCCATGTTTTGCCACCTCCATTCTGTCTTGCTTTCTTGGTTCACATGACATTTTTCTGTTGAAGTAGCTGATGATATGTATAGTACATCATTCCATTAATGAGGTCCGTATCAACAAATTCAAGTTCAGCATGAGCACCCAGGAGACCGCCGTCTTAGAAGCCCTGAAATGTATGTTTGTAATATTGTCATTGTAATAACAGTTGAAATATTGTCGTGTAAACACCAATTCCATGAGAAGTTTTTTATGGAAATCCGCCTAATAGCTGACACACGGACAACAACGTAAATTGCTCATGCTGTGAGATTAATAGGGTGATTTAATAGCCTGACTCTAACAGTCCATTTGAGAGGAACAAAGCTTGGTGGCGATGGCTTGTTTGCTTCAGTCGTTGCTTTATGCTGTAATAAAATGAACCCACTTTTGGATACATAGACAGGCAACAAATGATGTCAGTAACTGATGATGATATTCAAACCTATTGAATCTTAAACTGAGACTTGCTTTTTGAATTTCAAGGTGCCACATCTGGCCTTGTGCTTCTCTACCAGACTGATTCAAGCACATGTGAGGTGGAAGATCACAATGGAAGAGATGAACTCATCAGAAACTATAAACGAGCACAGAGGTAAAACTGAATGTCAATACTCTTAAGCACAAGATCTTCATTCAGCCATTCAGGAGAACTTTCTCGCATCGGTGAGCTTTTCTCTGTTTGTACCCTTCCTCAATACTTTGCCACTGGACCTTCAGCGGTTCTTACATCGTCTGTCCTTTTTATTGCCGATTCCATTTGTACAAATTGAGAGAATCAATCATAACATGGAACATTTGTGCTGACCAAACGGTGCTTTGTGGCCTTTGTTTTCCATTGGATGGGTTCTTCGTTTCGTTTGCTATATTTTGAATTATTTCTGGTCTTGTATTTAAAGTGAAATTCTGTATTTAGATGTTTCTTTGGTTGGTTTTGCACTTGTAGTCTTAAACAGGGCTGTCAAATCGAACGAATCACGATATACTGATTAATTAGTCAAATTAATCACACACTGTATCCTGAGAAAATCTCATTTCAAATTAATTTATTTTAAAGTACAACTATTATTGTGGCATGACATCTTTAAACATTACACAGTGTGATTTATATATTGTCAGTGAGTCAGTATATTGTTTTTTTTTTTTTTATATGATTCAACGAGCACTTGTCAATCTGTCTGAGGATGTTTTCGGTTACTGTTTTTCAGCTTTGTGTTTATTTGATTATTGCTTATTTTATTTAATCAGTAAAACTTGACAGCTCTATATACTTCAGCCCTAAAATCTCCCATTTTTCACATTCACCTCACAAAATACCTATTAAAAACAGCAGCAAGATGTAACAGCAAGAAATCAACGTGTTGACAAGGAGCATCAGAAATAAACTTTTTCTTACTGAACGCTTTTTGTTTCCTATCACAGTTCCTGCTTATTGACATAACGTGTCTGTTCTCTTTGTTGCTCTCTGTTCTGACATTTGCATTCGTTTTAAGAATGAATGAGGCCAGATCTAGGCTTTTTCCATCTACCTCTTCTGTTTCTCCTCATCAGAGGAATTCATGTCCATGACTGAGCTGCACTGATACAGAACATCTTGTTTGAGCTCTGTTGGCTCTGAGAGTGCTGTATTGATCTCGATAAATGCCACATTTGTTCTCTTCCTTCTGTTTCCCCCATAGGCCTGGCCTTTCACTCACTCACTCACTTCCAGCAGAAGAATAGCTCATGCTCAAGACATAGAAAGTGCCAGAGGCTTTCATGCATTTGCAAAGTGTTCAGAAATTCAGCACTATCTGAACTCGGCTAATCGTGTGCTTACAGGTATACATTCATCTCTGAGAGCTGAATCTGAGAAGTTGTATTTAGGGTTATATTGAGGTGCCTAAATTTAAGACCTAGTTCTGTTCGATGATGTTAAAGGGGTAGTTTATCCAAAAATTTCAATTCTGTGATTGTTTACTTACCCTTTAGAAGTTGTATGAGTTTCTTCCTTCTGTTGTACGCAAAAGAAGATATTTAGAATTTGAAGAATATTGGTAACCGAACAGTTGCCATTTACTCCCCTAAGGAAAAAAATACAATAGAAGCCAATGGCTACCAGCAATTGTTTGGTTACCAACATTCTGATGTTTGCCGAAATGAAGAACACTTATGAATACTTAGAGCTACAGGACAGAAATAATTTGGCTAATGTATACTGAACACATACTGCAGCAGAATGAATCACTGTTTGCTAAACAGAAAAGAGATCCTGAGAGATGAGTACAAAATGTTTGATCTCTTTTAAAATAGCTGAAAAAACAGCTGCTTCTGATTTGCAGCGTCAGTCTTTTGTGATCTGCTATCCATAATTCTTCTCGTTCCTCACTTTAAATGAAATTATAATATTACATCATATTAAATTTTATAGTAAAATAGCTTATGATTTAAATAACAAGATTATGCCAAGAGAAAGTACCTTATACCCCAGATATACACTATGTTGCAACAAGTATAGACAAACCCCCTTCTAATGAACAGGCTTGACTACGAGATTCGAACTTGGGACACCCATTTCGCAACAGCCCATGAGGCCATTGACACAGGCGGCAATTTAGTTATTAATAATCATTTTATCTGAGTTGCATATAATGAGTGTAAAAGCTATGGCAACATTTCATGGTTTAAAAAATGAAAAGTTGCAGCAACAAAGTCAGATCTGACTGAAACCACACTGAGAACATCATTCTGCAAGCCACAAAAAACAAACAAAAATCAGTTATCCTAAAACAGTTGCCATGCCAACCCTAGCACATCCATGCCTTAACTTGGGAAAGAGCATCATTGTTACTAACTTCTGTCCGTAAGCTGTTTTTCACATCATTTACTTCTCCCACTTCCATATTCAAACAAGCAGATTGCCTCCGAAAGGTTTTATTGGGAGCTAAGCTAAAATAAATCCATGACTACTAATATCAAAGTGTCCAGTGTGTTTACTAAGAATCACTCTGGAAGCATTGCCTTTAAAGAGAAAAGACTTAATTATAAAATCTAACTGGAGAGCTGCATGCAATACACAAGCACAAAGACAAGAGGGGGTTTATACATGCATAATAAAGTCACCTAAAGACATCAGACCTCCAATGGATGACACGCACGCTGAAGTCTGATATCTATGACAATTATGATGACCATAATCTGGCAGTGGCCTTGTCATTAATGATGTTAATCCGTGCTGATTGACAGTGCCATCTGACCTGCTAATAATAACCTCATCCAAGTGCTGTTCTGTTATTGAAATTATGTTTACTACCTATCTGTCCTATAAAGGAGTAGCTGTGCTGGGTAACAACATCAGCTCTCTGTGTGGCTGTGTCAATTGTTTTTGCAGAGCTTGTGTGGGAGGCAGCAAGCACGAGTAGCGCTCTGTTTTGAATGATCATGGTAATTAGTGCAACGCACACACTGAACAAAAGCCATAGAACGCGCAGAGACAAATTAAAACAGTGTATTGCTATGAGTGACATGTTTTCCATTCTCATCTCTCTTTCAGTTGGCTAATCTGACATTTGCATGAGCACGGGCTGAATGGGAAAGGTATGTTTGAGACAACACATTGATTACTACATCACATGATTGTGTTGTTTGTTGACTGAAAGGAGAACAAAAAGACAGGTTTAAAGGCTCGTTTGGAGTAGGCCTATTGATTTGATAGAATCCAGCCAAGAACGAAACTGAACTGTGCTGACCCTTTTAACTCTAACAGCATTGTTTATTTGACTCTTTAGCCCAGTGGTCTCAAACTCAATTCCTGGAGGGCCACAGCTCTGCAGAGTTTAGCTCCAACCAGCTCCAAATCACACCTG
>JAUMHQ010000033.1:3531906-3563457 GCA_032361165.1 Enteromius paludinosus | reverse complement strand
TATGTCCATGTACTGAACTGTTATTATTCAACCATGCCAAGGTCAATTCAGTTTTCCATTCTATGGCACCTTTAAAGTCCCGGCCCTACTTTGAACATTAAAAAAATATCCAAATGATTCCAAACTTTTGACTGTAATGTTAATAACATGTTGTCCTCTGTAGGGGAAAGTGTGAGAGATTTCTTTCTACGGGTTGCATCACTTACATTTGAGGCAACTGTATTATCTGAGCTGGAGAAGAAATCTAGACAAGCTAGTGATATTGTCAGTAAGTTCTTTTTAAAGACATTTTATTTTTATGTTCTACCCTGAAAATATTTTACTATGCTCAAATACATGCATCTTTTCCTCACAGAAATCTCTAACAATTGTGATGAAAGTTATAAGAAGAGGCAATCGAGCTGCTGTCATTGACTAAACGTATGTTCAAATGGTAATAGAAGTGATACTGGGAAAATAATACTACAGAGGACTTGGCCAGTGAGATGAAAGAAGAGAATTCACCTGAAAGTGTATTAATGAGTCCATGACATTTCATGTGTTTACTAGTTATACATGTGAAAGCATTTTTCTGTATTATGATTGTTACTATTTAGTTACGGAGTAATAGAGAGAATATGTTGTCATAATGAGATTTAAATCTGTATTTCAAGTCTGTTACATAAAGCGATACAAATCCCTGTAATTTGATGATAATGAGTTCTGCCTTCACATTTGATTTTTGTCTTAGAAAAGAGCTGTTTATGTCCAGAATACTTAAGAGGTCACATTAAATGCTCTCCTGGTGGTTTTGTGTGGATCTTTTGTAAATGCAGCCCTTGTCTTTCATTGCATCATGAGTTTCTCTGGCTAATATGATACATATGCTAGCACTCATGACCACAGGCTCTGCTGCCGTCCGCACCGACACGAGATTCCCACTGTGAGCTAAATGGAAGAATTGTTAAGACGCAAGAAGCATCACTTGTGCAAACATGCTGCTTGTGTCTGCATTTAAGCTTTTTTTTTTAAGCTTAAATAAAATTGCATTAAATTTCCAACAAACGTGACTAAAAGAGTTCTCCTTATGATCACAATTATTTGAAGTCTAAAGACAAACACTCTTCTTTACTTACTTGAAGATGTTTAAAACAAATAAAAACACTTGAATCAGAAGGGTTTAATTTGGACAACTTTATCAAAGGAAAGAAACGAAATGGATGCCAGCAGTGAAACACACTGAACAGAATGCTTTGGACACTGAGCTCACTTCCCATCCTGGCCTAAAGGCATAGCTTAGCCTCAACGCTAAAAGAACACATGATCAGGTCAGAAGCACTTCCCAGAACTTGGAAGATTCACTCTACTGGTTCTTGGGGGTGTTTGCTGTGAAAACATCGTCACAGTATAAGGAGCCTGTTCAGAAAGTTCACTTTGCTAAAATGTTACCTTTTCAGTCTATAGTGATACATGGGATTGTACATGAAGGAAAGACACTGTTAAAAACAGCCTGTGTGCAAACACCTTGAGGAAGTCTGGCCCAGCAAAGATACATTCACAAACAGCCCCGAAACTGAAAAAGCAAAAAACATCTAGCACAATAGTTCAGTTTACTCGTATAAGCACATTACGAAAAGTGATGTCTGCTTCGAACTCCAAGATGACCTTAAAATCATCACTCTTCAATGTTTTGAATTTAAAATGCATATTCTTATCACTGTAATGACCACTAAAAACACGACATTTACAAGATCGCTTTCAAAGTCACATACTTCATTTTTTCACTGATAAATGAGTTGCTAAATAGATTAACAAAGCTCCCCAGCGCTTAAGTCTTTGCGTAACAGCTCAACAGAACACCGATTTTGAATCATTACAGTGCTCTGGTTCATACTGAAACAGGGTTTTATTTAAATGTTTAAGCCAGATACAAAAAGAAAAGCTCTCTGTGTGGGTCTGAACTAATGATCTTACGTTGACTGAATACCAGCTCTCATGGGCACAAATCATGCAACGTCTCATGCTTTAAGCCTTTCCTTTTAAATTTTGTTAAAAAAAACTGAAATGAAAAAGGGGGTGCATTATGCACGTACTTAAAAGAAAAAAAAGAAAGAAAAGAAAACCCTTGTGACAAACATTTATTGTAGGTCCATTTCCTAAATCTGCTTGTCGTCACCATATTTCAAGTGTTTGTCTTTGTATCAGTAGCTCTGAATGACTCAAAGAAATACTTCTAGCAGCGAAAGAGCGAAAGACAGGAGGGTGAGAGATGGGATGTGGATGGATTGGGTTTTATATGAGATGTCAACACCCCCCTCCCTACTCCTATCGGTCCATCTCATCTAAGAGGGGAGTGGCGTCTCCGGCGATGGACATGGGCGTGCTCTCGATCATGGGGCTGGGTGAAGGTCGGGGCGTCATGCGGGGCGTCTTTTGCTTTCGCCGTTCTGCTTCTTTCTCTTGCAGCCACTGTTCGGCCATCTTACCCCAATCCACGGCGGTGTGGGAAGTTGTCCTGCAGGGAAAACAGATGGAGTTTTTAATATTAATTTATATACATTTTTTTATTTAATTGTAGGAAATGTACACAATATCTTAATGAAACATGATCTTAATATCCTGATGATTTTGAGATTGTTGGCTATTGCAACAAATAAACCCATGCTACTTCTCACTGGTTTGGTCACATACGTGGAGGAACAGATGCATTAAAAACCACTCATTTAAAATCTAAATGTTTATAGCGTTGAATTTTCACACATAAAACTCATCATGCGCCATGGTTTCGTATTTAAGAAAGCAGAGGCAGCACTGACTTAGGCTGTGGAGTCCGCACTCTCGATGACGAGGAGGATGGAGTGGAGGACGAATGCTGATGGTGTCCGTGTGAGGATTGTGGGGTGCTGCTGGGATACTGAGGTGTGGTCATGGCCTGCTGCTGGCCAGGTGTGGTGTAAGAGTAGCTGGGGGTCATCATTGGTGTGGCAATCGGCTGCTGGGGTGTTGCAAACACCTTGAAAAAGCAGGAAAGGGAGGAATGTGAAATATTAGCAGGCCTGGTTTTGCTTTAGTGGGTTAAATAGTTAAGTGAGTGCATAGATGCAGATTTCGTACGTGGTAAGCGCTGCTGCTGCCGCCACCCCCTGCACTGCTGCCGCCACTGTACCCATACTGACTGGAGGCCCACTGGGCTGGGGTTGTGTTGGGATTCTGGCCCTGGCCTGTAACTGCCGCTATGGCGTTGAACATCTGAGACGTCATGTTTCGTGGGAGAGCGTTGACGGCTCGAGTCAAGTCTGAGAGCGAGGTGACAGATTGGGGTTTTAAAAATACATTATTTAAAAAAAAAAAAAATCCTGTTGTTTTCAGGGAAGACATCAGCATTTCTGACATACCGGCAATGTTGATGTTGGCAGGTGTGGCGTTCACGGATGCTGGTGTTCTTGTTCTGCTGCTGGTTGGTGTGACGCCTTTAGAGAGAGACAACAAAAACATTACATTACATGGAAAAATAAGAATACTAGGCCAGAGCTGGAGTGAAGATAGAGACTACTAACCTGGCACAGGATCCTGGTAGTGGTCCTTAAACCAGCGGAAGAGACCATTGACTGTAGGGAACATCTGAGAGCGATACCTAAAGCCATCTGGAGTGATGGTTACATACTCTATCCTACAAAACAAAACATTTACAAATGCATGATTGAGATATATATATATGTAGACACACACACACACGAGTTGTGCCCTGTTTTGGCAGGTTAATGAGTGTTACCTTGGCTTCCCTCTAGGCTGGTAACCCAGCAGAAATTTGCCTGGCAGGTCTCTACAAGCAGAAATGTAGTAGGGGATGAACGTCGGCTTCTCTTTTTTGGTCCTTACAAGAAGCTCCTCCATTTTCTGAAATAATAAGTGCACAATTTCTAGCAGCCATTTTATAGCTAAAGAGAGTAGAAATCAAGATAAAGAGAAAAGAAAAGTGTGGGTCCTAAAAATGTTAACACACCTTCCTATCACCTCCATTGCAGTCCTGGAAGTACTTGTGGCTGAGCAGATCTCGTGCAAATGCAGCCATTGGCTGGACGTACCTGGCTGTGATTTCATCCAGATCCTCAAACTCCTATAGACAACCATGACTATTATTAGATTTCTAATTTAAAAATGCTGTCCTTTTGAACGGTCTATTAATCAAAGAATCTAAAAAAATAAATAAAACACACACATCATGGTGTTCGTAAGAATATACAGCATTAAATTGAGAAAAACACTTAGTCAGCATATTAGAATGATTTTTGAAGGATCATGTGACACTGAAGACGTGAGTCATGATCACAGAAATAAGCTACATTCAGAAATAAATATTAACACAAAAGTTGTTTATAACATCTGTAACGATTTCACTATATTTGCATTTTAAGTAAATGCAGCCAAAACAACAACAAACACAGCAAGAGGCTCACCTCAGTGTTGATCCAAAGAGTATGTCCAAGGCTGAACGCATTCTCTTTACCCTCCTCACGGACGTCCACATGCTGATAGATTCCATCAGCCACCTTCCATGTGACCGTCAGATGGTTCTCCCCTTTACTGCTGGGTCGAATCACCACATCACCTTGGTCCATGGATTCCATCATCTTCTCCGCTTGTTTGAAGTTGATGTTGTGGAAAGACGGGTGAGCGATCACTCGCTTAATGTAAGCTGGAAGGCACAAAGCAAAAGTCATGTCACTTGCAAAAAATGATAAAATGAATGTTCTTTGAAAAGTTTTGGTCAGTACGGACTGGTTCGTTGCTGTTTCTTCTTTTGCTCCTCTTCCTGTTTCACATCATCCGTCTCAGCATCAAAATCATAGTAGGTATCTTTGGGAAGCTTCCATTCATTGTTCTTGTCACCCAGGTCAGATGTTCTACAAGTGAGATCCACGTTGAATTTCTCGATGTCAATCTTCATGATGCGGCAGTGCACGGTCATGCCAACCTAGCAGCGGAGAAGAGGCAAGTCAGTTTGTAAAAAGGTTTTCAGACTTCCAGATCTACTACATATATGAGGTTATATAGTTTATAAATGACCACCAGATAGGAGTACAGAAAGGAAATATGAGAATATTTGCCCACCTTTACTCTCTCCTCAGGGTGCTTCACCACCTTGTCACTGAGAAACTTAGTTGGTATGAAGCCTGTGACAGCATTATCTAACCTAGTTCTCACTCCGATGGCTTGACCAGGGCAAGAGCCGCTGTCAAAGTGATTCCACACCTAAGAAAACCACAATGATATGAGTCATTTTGCTCGCGATAAAGTTTTATTTCTTGAAAACGTAACAAAACCAATTCCCACCTCGCTGAGCTCAGGGAAGTTGTCTTGCTGGCAAAATGGACACTGCCAGAGACCCGTCTCATCATTACGGATGGCCTGGTCATAGCTCTCACCTTGTGGCCGTCTATGAGCAATGCCAGTCACCACACAGGTGATCAGTTTACCTATACATGCACAGAGATTTAGGAAAATATTACCAACAGAATCAGAACTGAAACAACACTTTTATACATCTAAAGACATTTAGGTATTATTTACCAATATAGAAGGTCTCCGGAGTCTCCTTGGTGAGCATGTTAAAGACCTCCTCCGTATTGGAAGGCCTGTATGGGGCTCTCAAATCTTTATATCTACAACTAAGCTCTGCTCGGATGTCATACAAGGTAATTCCCTTGTTACCATAACCCTGAAAGGAAAAAACAAAACAAAACAAATAGTACAGTAAAATATAAAACTGCTCAGTTAAGTGTCTTCGTTTGTCATTTTAAATGAATTCCACTTCTTACAAAATATATAAAAGTGAACTATACAACTTTATGACAAAGCTGACCTGTCTCTCCAGCTCCTCAGCGAAGGCATCCAGATCCAGGTCTTTCAGCCTCTCTGGGTTCTCAAGGATCTCCTCTAATGCTCCGGCTGGGTTGGCATCTTCTGCAGACTCGTCGTACTCTAGAGCATCCACTGCCATTTTACGAGCCCACTCATACGTTTCAGGGTGCACTCGAGAACCGTCCAAAACCTCGATATAGGAGTCAGTGCTACAGAAATAAAGGAAGATATTACTTCATCACATCTTCTGGCTGTATGAGCAGAATAAAGAGTGAGCTTTGGTTCATTCACTAACATTACCTGTCTCCAAGAGAGGCAGTGTCGATCTTGATGAAGCCAGCACAGTTAATGAAGACTTTGGGTCCCATATGGCACATGGTGACCAACTGGGTTCGGTTTTCCAGCCTAGTGTTGTTTTGTTTAAGAATCTGAGGAACATTGGAAAGGTGCAGATGATGATTTTAACATCTTGAGATTCATAGTTAGCTAAACATCATAGAATCCCCTTGTCTAGACAAACAGAGAGACTTGAGGTGGAAAAAGATCAAGAACATCAAATGAGAGAATAGAGCTTTTTTGTAGAAGGTCTCACCTTGAGCAGGTGTGAGCCTTTTCTAGGTCCGAGGCCACAGATGTACTGGACCAGGCTCTGGGTGTAAGGGTGAGCAATGGCCCGGTTCACATCCACACCAACCTCATTCACCCGATTTATGAACTCGCAGTAAAGAGCGCCCAGCAGCTCCTCTTTCACAACATGCTCCTGAGGAACAAAAGACAATACATGAGAAGTGATTAAAGGAAATACTACATAATCTTACAATAACAGTGCAAGGATGAATTTCATACAATTACATAGAGCAAATGAAAAAGGTATAAAAAGGCAAAAAGGTGGTCCTGACACGCAGCGATGTGCTTGTACCTGCAGTGGATGCAGTTTCAAACACAGAATATCCTCATCGCTGCTGCAGACTTGGGCAAACTCCACTAGTGGGTCCTGAATCTTGCGAGCCACAGACACAGCCTGCCGAAGCAGAGGTGGATAGTCCCTGAAGTCTGCCTATGAGAGAAGCAGAATGTGAAAGAAACATTAGAAAAGGCACATAGCCTTCAACAAGGGTTTATGGGTAAAAATGTTCCATTGCACCGACCTCAGACTTCTTGCTGTTCATATAAAGCACAGCCAGCTCATTGTCCACCAGCTCCACTCCGACGGCAGGCAGAGAGGAGTCCTGCTCCAGCTCACTGATAGTGCGCTTGATGTCCTCCATCACCATGTGAGCATCACTAAACACATCCAAGAAAAAGCATCAGCACGGTGAAAAAAAATTTACAACTTGAAATGTGTTAAATTTAAAAAAATAAACAGTACTAAACAAAAACAAAACACTGAACACACCGATTCTCCCCAGCAACAGCAACAACATGAGGCTTCTTACTAAGGAGGAATTTCTTGAGGTTTTCAATATCTTGAAGCTGTGGAAACACAACAAACAAATGTTTAATATTGAGGTCAACTTGAATTAACAAAAAAAAAAAAAAACAATAAATAAAAAGATTCGCAGGGCTTCTGCTCTTCACCTTTTTCTCTCTTTCATCCTCTCTCCATGCATTTCTCCTCTTCAGGAAATATGGAAGCCTGAGGAAGTCCACAACCTCTCCTTCACCATTAATAAGGGAGCAGAACACTGGTGTATCTCTTCAAAAACAAGCAAACGCTATCAGAAACCATTCAAAAGTATGATAATTCTATTGAATTTATTGCCATTAATGTGTTAAAATTGCCATAATATAGGAGAAATTAAGTTAAATTGAGACTCACTTTAAATCAGCATTAAATAACCAAAATATACAATTAAAATGATATTCGTTTTTATTGTGCATCCCTGTTCAAAATCATGTGGAATATATTCGCTCACTCAGAACAAAAGTGTACCTGCCGGAAGCAAATGCTACCCCAAGAACACGGATACCCTTTCCTTGCGACTCATCCATGAGGTCATCGTCCTCCTCTACCTGCTGGTCAGGCCGGTAAGGAGCCACCTTCAACCAGTTATACAGCTTCTTGCAGCAAGACTACAAAAACACATGAAACATAAATCAACTTATTACTTATTAAATCAGCTTTGTTAACGTTCAAAGAAAATGATGCATGCAATTAATTTGGCACCTTAACAATATTGTCCTTGGCTTCTGCAACAAGCTTGTTTTTCAGTTCCTTGGCCATCTGAGGATACAGGAACTGCTGCAAGGAACGTTCAATAGCAAGAGTTCTCTGCTTGTTCCATTCCTGCACCTGGTGACTGAACTCATCCCTGTAGTAAAACTGCTTAATCTCATCAAAGTAGGTCTGATCTCCATACCTGTAGAGATTGCAAACAGAACCATTCTGTATCTCATGTATAAAAATAGAGGTTTTGATCTCAAACTAATATTTTCATTTCACAACTGTACCCTTTGACTCCAACAAGGTCAATGCAGAGGTCTATGGCAAGCAGGCCTTCCTCCTCAGCAAGGCACATCTTCAAGAACTGATCTCCATTGAGCTCTTTCACAGGCTTGTTTTTCAGGTACTTAAAGGAATAAGCATAGTGCGCTTCATCCACATCCTAGGAAACATGACAGGTATTAGCTGATGAAGGAGCAAACAATGCAGCCATTGGCACATCAGTTCACTCTGGGTTGGAATAGGAGAACTTTACTACGGTAATAATGTAGCACAGCAAAAACTAGCTATGCCTACATAAATCAACTAAACATTCTAACTAAAGCTCTAACACAACAGAGCTCTGCCTAGGTGGGCTTCTGCTAATACCCTTTCCTTGATGAATATGGTTAAGTGAAAGTAGAAGATAAACAAAAACACAACAGTTAATATTAATATATAATACATAATAGTCACTTCCTTCATACTAGAAGGTATGTCTGGAAGTCCTAAATTAACACCAAGTACTGACCTTCTTGCCCTTCTTAGTTGGCTTGATGTTAATCTTGGCCCTCTCCTGGAAGGTCTGTCTGAGCACGTGCCTAACCAGAGGTTCACGGGCAATCTGCATGGCCACCATGTAGCGAGCGCCTTCCAGAACAGCCTCCGGGGTGTTAAATTGGCTACGAATTTTTTTTAAAGTTATGAATTAATATGAAAATTGCTATTTTCCAATAAGCAGTGAATAAAAGATATGCATTAGGAAGTTATTTTAACAAGTAACAATTTCAAGTTTGCAACGATGCAATACCTGCACACATAGTCCTTGGCCAGCTCTAAGGGCTCTGCAGGAAACTGCTCGGTTTCGTGCCTCTGATAACTGTCTCGCAAGTTTTCTCCAAACTGCTCTGGAGTCAAACCAAACTTCTTGGCAAGACCATCTATTTAAAAAAAAAGGCACAATATGTATGCATCAGTTTATCACTTTCATGGAGTTGAACTGTAGTTATGTACAATATCAGTTTCACTGTTAAAAACATCTCCAAAATAAAACATGTTAATATAAATTTAATGTAATATTGTACATGTATACTCTAAAATAATTACACATTTTTGCCAGGGAATACGTTTGGCACATTTAACTCTACCAGCATAAATAAATAAAAAAAATAATACATATTGTCTTATTTCTGTGCAAGATGTACAAACCAAGGCCTGCGCTCTGACAGATGCTGTACATATCTCTACGGGAAGCTTGTTTTAGGTCCGGACCCTTTTGCTCCTCCTCTTCCTCTTCCTCCTCCACCTCTACTTCTTCCCCTAGCAGAACAAAAACAATTTTAGTCTAATGCATGGGTGTCCTTTATTTGAACAAATTTTGCAAAGGAAAACACAGCTGTACCATCTTCCTCTGACACTTCCTTGATCTTTTTCAGTTTCTTTTTGCTGGCCTTGGCTGCATTCTGCATCTTAGGAATGTCTCGGCCATAGTAGAGCAGGAAGTGGTTGTAGACATCTCCCAGCTCATCAAGAGACTGGACGTCTTTCAGTCTGTGAAAGCAGAAAGGTGGAGTAAACACTGTGGACAAAGCATAAAATATTAGAATGTGCATTATGTTTCTACTCGTACCTTTCCATATCAGTAGTGTCTAGAGGACGAGTGGAGTCAGCCAGTGGCTTGTCAGGGTCAGCGGAGATCTGCTCAAACTGATAAGACTGCATCCTCTGGAAAAGACGTGTCAGGTTCTGCTTCCTAGTCTTCAGCTGAGTCCACTGAGGAGGAAAGCAATAATTCATTTCTATGGAACTAAAGAAAAAGCAGCCATCACACTACATTGAGAGAACATTTTTTGACTAGCCCTTACCTTCTCATCCCACTGCCACACCTTCCACAGATCATTAATGTTCAGCTCTGGTTCCACATACTCCTTTCTGTAGAATGCAATGAAGGGAACCTGTAAGATGGAAGAGAGATGAGCTAAAATCAGACGATCATCCTGAGAAGTTTAGAACACCCTGTTTTTATCCACAGGGACTATACCTCAAAGTGTTGGTTCCTCATGAAGTTCAGAGCTTCTTTGATTTTAGCAATAGTACTGGGACCCTTTCTGCTGAAATTAGTGGTTGTCCCACGATCTAGGTAGTCTGTGCTCTCCTGCAAAGCAAATGAAAACAAAACAAAATAAGCATCAAAGTTAGCTTAGTGCCATAGCTCTAAGCTAACAAAACTCATGTTACAGAAATACTCCATTCACACCTGCATGGAGATGGTCGGTGTAGAGAAGGCATTCCTGTAAATCCATTCAGCTTCTTCCTCCAGTTCATCATCCTCAGCAGGCTTTACAGGGATGGCCCTCAACTGCAAATGACAAAAAAAAATTATGAAATACCCATTAAAGAAACACACTGGTAAAGGGCATGCAGACGTTTCTGGTATGCTTCACATTAGACAATACACTGCAAATGAAAGATACATATGCAGGCCAACACTGCTCCATACCTGGAATCTTTCTGGCATGTCTGTAGAGCGGATCTCATTATCCTGATCGGTCATGTGGCTGCTCTCCAGCTCACTGGGCTCATAGATCTCAAATATGCTACGCCGGCCAACTCTTCTCTTGGTCTGCTTCTTTGGCCGATCCCATGACTCATCCTCCTGATCCTCTTCTTCCTCTTCTGCATGATCATATTCTGCAGTGTCGAACTCGGCAAAGTCAAAGTCTCCACCGAATATCTCTTGAGCTTCTTGCAAGGCACTAAAATGTCAGAAAAGGAGAAAAATTTGAGATAAGAAAGTCATTGGTTGAAGGCCTTTTCTGTCAAAGCTTTAGTTCTTCATACCACTCAAAGTAGTCTATATTTACATATTATTTATTTAAATTGCTTACGCATCAGTGTAGCCAGAGAATTTCTTTCCCTTCTTTTTAGTGATGGGCTGCCCATCATCATCCACAATGAAATCATCAATATCTGCAAATATATGCATATATATAAAAACATCAAAATTCAGGATATTCATTAAAAACCCAAGATAACCAGGGTAAACATCTTTCCTACCAGATTCCTCATCATCTTCCTCCTCTTCATCATCTCTTGGATGAAGTGTGTCCACAGCCTCTCCGTCCTCCACCTCTCCATCTCCATCACCATCCCCAGTGAAGATCTCATCAGCGATCAAGTCTTTCTCATCATCTTCCCCCTCATCATCCATCGTTTTCACACGCGAGTATTTCTTTTTCTGAACATATTTTTCAACTAGTATCAGTTAAATGAACACAAATTCTGCAATTTAGCACGGACTGGAAGTTTAGTGACTCACCCTTCTCTTCACTTTTACTCCTAAATTCTCCTCGATGAGGTCCAGATCATCATCATCTAGATAGTCATCATAACCTGACAGATACAAACACACATTGTTTACTGAAAACAAATGCAATACAGAAACCAGCATTTCATTTAGCCTAATGTCAACAGTAACGTTTTTTTAATCCATGTAACCATAATTGTTCATAGCAAACAAAGTCCCCAAAACTGTTCCAATCCAGTATCAGTATATTGTCTTTTTTCAGTGATGAAAGCATTAACTCAGATTATGGTGGATTTTTGTCTTGTAAACACACAGCTTTTTACTTCATAAAACATCATTTGTTGGACTGGAGTCATACGGATTATTGTCATGTTTTCATCAGCTGTTTGAACTCATTTTGATGTCACTTATTAGTGAGCAAGTTTTGTAATGCACATTTCTCCAAATCTTTTTGGGTGAATAAATTGCATTTTTAGCTGAACTACTCCTTTAATTGGTTATCTCTAGCAAAATAATGTTTCAAATATTTGATTTGCCCTAGTCATATTAAGAACAACATTACGCACTAGTCAACTCCCAAACGCCAGAACGCAAGAGTATTTACTAATATGGCTTTAAAATCAGAGTAACCTACTTCGTTTTCTGCGGCGATGACGGACCTCTTCCCCAGAGTCACTATCCTCTGCCGCACTCTGCGGTTCTTCCTCTTCCACATCGCCATCATCAATGAGTCCTCTCAGGTTTCCATGCTCATCTTGATCTTCAGTATTCTCTTCTTCCTCTTCTTCTGGAGAAAACACAAAACTCAAGCAATGATGCAACTTGCCAATAACAGAACTATAAAGATTAAACTACTCCTACTCAGCGCCTTTATATCTATGCCTTCTGCTGGGTGTAGGTAACATCTTACCATCATCTTCCATAAATCTCTGCTGCTTTTTGGGCTTGAGGTCTTTCTCCTCGAACTCCTCCTCTGACTCCTCAGCCTCGCTCTCGATGAAGTCAGACATGTTTGCAAGGCCTGTGTGAAAAATAAACATTATTTACATTACAAGGCCCTGTCATGAATAATGTATGGCTGTGAAGTACATACTATGACATTCAAAGGTTTTTGAGCTTAAGAGAGAAATATTGCAATTGCGTAGTGGCAACGTTACAATGTCCTTGTCATAAGCAGTAAAATAATAGTATAACAATAAAAACAATAACAAATAGCTATCTGACACATCTCTCGCAGCAAACAAAAGACTGACAAAGATAAGCTTCACTGGCGGCTTAATGTGATTATTCTTGCATTAGAAATTTAAAACAAGACTTGACTGACCAAATTTGCACGTTAAATGATAACACCAGATTACTAATTGTGTAAATCCAGGGTTTTCTTGATACCAAAACACACTTGAAGATGAACTTGAGATCCATGCGCCCAGCTAGATTTTAGCTTAGCTAAGGCATTTGGGACGCGAAGACGCGAAATTTGTAGCTATTATGAAACACACAGAAAGCCAACGATGAATCGAACGTAAACAGTAAAAACAAATTTGGTTTTTTAAATAGTTACGTAACGACGGCACAGTGAGAAACCAAGGCCCTTATGCTAACAGCTAGCCTGAGCACTAGAAACAACCACAGGCATTACATGACTTGTTTTAAAAACACTTAGCTGAATTTAGCCACCGAACACAAAAGAGAACTTACTTTTCCTTGCGAGGAAGCTCGATTAAAGACTTGAAAGTAAGCACTGAGATGAAGATAAAGCGTCACTTTTGAAGAAGCTTGATAGTGACAACAAAAAATGGCTGAGGGGTACAGTCGAGATTCTGGTTCCGGTATACACATATTTAACTTCCGGTCAGGATGAATACGTTTGCCGATTTTTAATAAATAACACATTGTTGTATAATTTTAAAATTAACTAAGATTGGTACATAAGTTAGAATAATTTGTCATTGTCAGTTCCGGTTAGCTAATGTAGTCAACTATTTATACCTTATTGCTAAGTGTTACCGATACATATTGTTCACCTTTCCTCCTGCAAAATACAAAAAATGTAACATTAGACCATTTAAAATAGATTTTACCACAATATATAAATAATAATAAATAAAATAATAATAAAATAATAATTTTACCTGGGGACTAATACAGTATCTCCGGGCCTAAAGACGGCGCTCTATATTTCTGCGCTTCACGCGTTCGGTGTGACGTCATGTAGGGTTTTTAATGATTAGTTTTTCCGTAGGACTCATCAAACCATGGATAGTTTGGGGTTCTTGTGGGTGCAGTTGCCTATAACAGTGTTATTGTCATGTATGTTTACAGTCTCCTCCGGCACTGAGATGAAGTTTGTAACGTGCGGGTCGGTGGTGAAGCTGCTCAATGTGAAACACGACGTCAGGTTACACTCTCATGATGTCCGTTATGGTTCTGGTGAGTGGCTCTCATTCAGACTCATAAAGTCAGCTTGCCTCATCTGTGTGGCAGTGATATAAGCGTTTGATGTGTTATAAAATACGTGCCTCTGGATCACAAAGCCAGTCATAAGTAGCACGGGTATATTTGTAAGAAATAACAATACATTTTAGGGGTCACAATTATTGATTTTTTTCTTTTATGCCAGAAGTCATTAGGATGTTGAGTAAAGATCTTGTTGCATGAATATACTTGGATACGTAGATATATCAAAACTTATATTTTGATTCTGATTATGCATTGCAGGAACTTAATTTGGACAACTTTAAGATTTTTTTTTTTTTTTCAATTCAGTATAGGAGCCAATATTTGAAGTGGACCAAAACCTTTCATTAATGTTGTCCTGAAACCTAAAACCATAATGTGTTCTTGTCTTAGGACAACTGTGATGAACTTTAGTTGTATCTCTGCTAAATATTGTCCTATCCTAACAAACCATGCATCAATGGAAAGCGAATTCATTCAGCTTTCATGTAAGTAACATATAAATCTCAATTTTATAAAGGAAATAAATTTTAACTAGTTAAGTGGTCAAATATAATAATTAACAACAATAATAAATCTAAAAGCCATTAAATAAACATATTATGATTACTTTGTAAATGTTCTGGAGGGTTTAAAAGAACACAGTGTTTTGAGGTCAATTACAATTTTGAAAATGTTTTTGAAAGAAATATGCATTTATTTGAATAAAAAAAAAAAAAAAAGTCAAGTTGAATTTTCAGCGCCATTACTCCAGTCTTCATTGCCACGATCCTTCAGAAATCATTCAGATATGCTGATTTGATAGTCTGAATAGGTCATTTAAAAAAACAGCATTTATTTGAAATTGATACATTTGTAACATAGGGCTCGCAAAATTTCTAAATCCCTCGTAGCGCTTCGGACAGGCACTCTTTAGTTTTTGGTAGCCCAAAATAAATTTAAGTAGCCAGAAGAAAAAAAAGAGATTATTTTTTATGTATTATATTGTAAAGGAAACAAAACATCAATCAAAAAAAAATTAAAACGCAAATTACAACAACTGTATAAAATGAAATAAATTACAATCAACTCAAATTTTTGGTTCTAACTGAACAGAAATTTCTGTGCACAGTGTAGAATATTCAGGGCCGCTGCTGGCCAAATGGGTGCCCTAACCAGAATAGTATTGTTGTGCCCCCTCCCTCACCTACTAGCCTATATGGGGTCAAAATAGAACTTTCTATACATATAAAAGTAAATAAATTACATTGTATTATTTATAAATTACAATTGTAGCCCAAGACCGAAACTATATGATTTTATTAATACAGTGTGATTGATTTTATCATCTTAAGCATGCAGAAATCACACAAAATAAACGTCCACGTTTTTGTTGAATAAATTAAATAGGCTATAGCATTTGTATTACAAAAAGGTGGCCAAATTAAAAAATAAATTATAATAAATTAAGTGGATATTTGAATTTAATCTTTGGTCAATATGAAACGAAGATTGGATCATCGATTATCAGCCCTTTGGTGCCCTTTGCAGGCATTGTATTACATTATGTATTTTTACAGTGTTATTTAATGTTTTTATATAATACATTTTGCGTCATGGAAACTGCAATGTTAAGTCAGATGCGTTGTTGTTGGTGGTGAAATCACAGACAATAAAACACATCTCGGGTTTTTTTTTCTTTTCGATGTCTTTTCCCTGATATAGCCTAGTTGTCCATCAATTATGATTATTTGTGTTCAGCCTCAAACATAGGCGAGAGCGAGCGCGCGCGCCGGCGCAGATGCGGGAACGCCTGTGTCATGTGCGCTTGCACTGCTCTCCGTTTTTTTTATTTATAATTAGCCTATATTTAGCCTATATATAATATGTGTGTTCATGTTTAGATTTTTCTGTTTATGGAAAATTTTGATAGGGTGGCAGGTCGCGACAAATAAATAAATATGGGAAACAGATCCCACAGCACAATAACCTGAGAGTCTAACTTCATTACTCTTCATTAGCTGCGTTTGTAGGTGGTTTGTAACCAGACCGAGAAACAAACACAACAGACTAGTTATATTCGGTCCAGGCGCATGCGCCCGATGAAAACGTCCAGTTCGCGCGATCACAAAATGAAAGTAAAAAACAAGCGCGAATTCAAACGTGATTTCAATACTTAACCTAATTGACAGTGGATGCCCGAAAATTACTTAATTACCCAAACATATTTGTGAAAGAATGCAAAAGCTTTTAAATATATTTTTCCTCCCTATATGATAGCCCGACCGGCAGGGCTGAGATGGATTTTGGTAGCTCGACTGGAAGACACAATAGCCCCGGGAAGTCGGGCTAGCGATTTTTTCGAGCCCTGTAACATTATTAATGCTTTGTTGTTACTTTTGATCAATTTAATGCATCCTTGCTAAATAAAAGTATTGTTTTTTTAGAAGCAGCAGCAGCAGTATTTAGTTTCTCTGTGATCTGTTAATGTTACGTCCAGGTAGTGGTCAGCAGTCGGTGACCGGTGTGAGTGCGGTGGAGGACAGTAACAGTTACTGGAGTGTGCGGGGCACCAACGACGCTGCCTGTCATCGAGGCACACCTGTACAGTGTGGACAGAACATCCGGTTGACTCATGTGAACACGGGCCGCAATCTACACAGCCACTACTTCACTTCTCCTCTTTCTTCAAATCAGGTTTTAATTTGGAATCCTTTTTTTAAAATGCCCTTTGTAATGTATAGGTGCTGTATATAAAACTTTGATGCCGCAAGAGTCCATGGCATTTTACTCAAAAACTGTCCCTTTGTAGGAAGTCAGTGCCTTTGGTGAGAACGGCGAGGGGGACCATCTGGACGAGTGGACCGTTCTGTGTGCCGGCTCTGTTTGGCAGCGGGATGAGTCTGTTCGGTTCCGGCACACGGCCACCGATGCGCTGCTGTCTGTGACGGGAGAACAGTATGGCAGACCCATCCACGGCCAGAGAGAAGTGCACGGCATGATGGTCAGCAGCTCACACAGCTACTGGAAAACAATGGAGGGCGTCTTCATGAAACCCAGTGAGACCGGATCCAGGGATTTCAGCGGTCCATTACACACGGAGTTTTAGAGACGTGCTTCATACAAGCTGAATCTGCTGGACTCTTTACAGTTCTGTTGGTTTTTTCTTTACCCACTGGCCCAGAAGAGGAGCCTTGAGCTGTTATGAAAAAAAGTGTTTTAGAATCAAATTGTGCCTCATGCTTATTTTTTTAAACACCTTTAGATATTTTATATTGCACAGCATACACTACTGTTCAAAAGTTTGGGGTCAGTAAGGATTATTGAAGGGTTACTTCACCCCAAAATGAAAATTATATTAAAGTTGAACCACTGATGGCAGATGGAGCATTCAGACGACATCTTTCATACTTCTCTGCACCTTGATAGTGCTGATTGTTTAGCAGTCGATGGGGCAGTCCCAAACCTCCCAGATATTTTGAAAAAAAGTTTGTAACCAGGCTGGTTTGGTCACCATTAACTCCCATAGTAGGAAGAAATACTATGGCAGTCAATGGTGACACAAAACAGCCTGGCTACAATTTTTTTTTTATTTTTCAAAATATCTTCCTTTTGAAGAGGAAGCAATTCATACAGATTTGGAACTACTTGAGGGTGAGTAAAGGAGGCCAGAATTTTCACAACTAATATTAAACATCACAACCTTTTTTCAACATTGATAATAACGAGGGTTTATTAAGCACTATGTAAGTATATTAGAATGATTTTTGGAAGACGTGTGTTACTGAAAATGTAGCTTTGCCATCACAGGACTAAATGATTTGAAATGTATTAAAATAGGATTCAAACGCTTAAAAATAATCTTACTGACTTTTTAAGTTTTGAAAGGTAGTGTATAATAATACAATGTTTAAAATTTAAAGAGAATTCTTTATTTAAACACACATTTAGATTTTTGGAATGCAGAAATATGACATTTTCTTTTTAATGAATAATTTCAGAATTATAAGGCAAAGTTGATTCAGAGTTTAATCAAGTTTTAACACAAGTTTTGACTTGCGGCACAATGTACTCACCTCAGGATATTTAATGGCCATTAAAATAATAAAACTAGCCATCTGTTGGCATCTTACAAGTAATATTTGATGAAAAAGAACAATACATAAAAAAAAATAAAAAAAAGAAACCTGGGAAATATAAATGAACTGCATACAGAACAAGCTGGTATTCACTTGAATAGCTTGGTGCTAACCTCAGAGATAAAACACTACATTATGTTGCAGCAGTATTAATAATAATCTCATTGAGAGACTTGCAGTTATGTGGTGCTATGTAATGATGTTTTAGGCTATTGTTTTGTTTAAAGGAAGCTGCGTTACTTAAAACAAGCAATTACTATCATACTTGCACACCTGAATATTACACTCTGGCAACACATCAATTTTCTCTCTAATATTATAATTGTAATTATATTAAGTGCCTTTTAGACATGTACTATGTATGTACTTAATGCTGTAAAATTTGAAACAACCTGTAAAAATTTGTTTTATGTTTACATGGTTGGGGTTTTATCAGAAAAACAATAGATTAAGTCATTTATTTGTCATTTGTACAGCTGTGTTCACCTGATAGTATATGAACAGAATTGTATTCTTATTTATAGATAATCTGATGCTTTCCCCTACTGCCCCAGGCAACAATAACCAAATGATTGTTAAATAAATTATTATCATCATTATATCAATAATTGGATGCAAAGACATTTATTATCATGTTCAATAAATAACTTTCTTTTATTTCTTCATATTCTTTGTGTAATGATACGCGTAATTATACAATTCTTTTTTGTTTAGAAACCATATTGCTTTAATCTGTCAATCCACATCCTGCATGCAAATATGTATGCTGTTTTGCATATTAATAATCCTTCTGTTGATATACTCCATAAAAATACGTAGATATAAAATTTTATTTGACATGCTTCAAATTCAGATGAAGTTAGGATCTGGATTGAGAGTAATCTAAATTAAAAATTCCATCAACCTTTGTAAGACTTAAAAAAAAATAAATTACAAAGAATAATATTAATCAACTAAATATAAAATACAGTAGCAAATAAAATATAAATATATATATCCAAAATGCCCATAAACTAAAGGATAAATTTAGTAGAATAGAATCTAACAAGATTGCAACAAGCAGGGGGATACATAGAATAATGAGATTTCTAGACTTTAGTCCACTAATCTGCCTTTGTGATAAATTAAAGGAACAGTGAACAAATAGCTTATATTATTAAACAAAATAACAAGGTGCAACACTTTAAATTTATTTATATATATATATATATATATATATATGGAATTTACACTGAAATCCACTCCCGTTTCCAACTTCCTTTTGGTAAAGGTTACTTTGTTTCTTTCTTTAAGTAACATTTCTTGTTTACTAGTGTTACTTCACAACCCTAAAGGTACGTTTCCTTGATTACCTACAATTTTTTTTATGTCACATCCTCCGAATCGGCCACAGGATGGGGCCATTGACTTGTAAATCTCCTCATTCCAAAACAGACTGACAGAATAAACTGCGCAGGTCTTCAATCAAGCCTTTCTGTGACATTCTGGAAAACTGTCAGGAACTTTGTCCAGTAAAGGGTTCCTCTGGAGTGTATTTTGGCACAGAATGCTGGTACTGTTTCATATAATATTTGCTCACAGGAAGGAAACAACGGGAGTTCAGATATTTAGACCGATGCAGTAAATCCATCACAGACCTTGGAAAAGCACTGCATTAGTGTTCTGAACATGCAAACATGACACAGTCGAACAGACAATCCAAAGACGACTTTTGTATGGCGCTATATGCGTAAATACACATGCAATATACAGGGGATTGTGACAAACGGCTGTAAGCATACACAATAATAAGGAACGCAGGGAAAGGGGCTGATGTGCACACACATTATAAATAGACAAACGGGTAGACAAATACTTATATCACACACAGACTGGAACTGTAAAAGAAAAAGTGCTGTTGTAGAGACAGACCAGTTTACTTCTGGTTGTTGCATTCACTGACTCTCTGAGCCTGAGCGTGAAGAAAAACTCAAAATGGACCAAAAAGTCCAACTATGTAGCATAGATACTTCCGCAGAAGTTCAGTGTCATATATTTGAACCAGACAATGTATGCAGACATTTAGAAGACCTTGATATTACTATATTAAAAATCGAAGAGAGTATCATACTCTCTTTTTTCGTGTAGATACACATAACAGAAGATTGGAAAATGGCATGAATACAACAGACTTCTAATTTTCATTTAAAAATAATGCACAAGGTGTACTGCGAAATGGAGATGTATGGAATTTAATTAATCCCACTTGCTTTGCACAACATGGAAAGCTGCAATGCGTGTGTAACTCAAGTTCTATAGCAAAAAAATGACAAATCAGTCTCTGGGAACAGTTTGGGGTCAATATGGGGTATTTTTACCATTTAAAATAACTGTTTTATACTGTAATTTATTCCTGAACTTCCAGCAGCCATTAACAGTCTTCCGTGTAAGCTCGTTCCTTCAATTTATTCAAATGTATTGCCCTCGCTCCCTTATTTTTGGTTAAATCGTGGCCTTGTTAATTTGTTCTCTTGTTTTTGAAACAATGGCCACATTGTATTCATTTATGTTCTCCTCTGATTATCAAACTAAGGGAATAATACGGTGGCTGAGAGAACTTCAGAAAACACATCCAAATAGAAAAAGTACCAGCAAATCAAAAGAACATCTTCATCAGTTTGACAGCAGGTGTTGCAAATGCTCACAACACAACCAAATCAATTTTTTTTACGCTGCATGTTTTTTTTTTTGTTTGGTTGTATTGCGAGTGTTTGCAGTGCATTTCTTTATTTGATGGTGCTGTGAGCATTTGCAGTGTGCGTGTTGTCAATGTTATCAATGTTTTATTAATTTGCAGGTGTTTTTTGAATTGAGCTCTCTCGGCCACCGTAGAATAGTCAAATGTCCAGTGAAATCACATGGACTATTTTAATGATGCTCTTACTACCTTTCTCGATCTTGAATGAGTCAGAAAGCTCTCAGATTTAATCAAAATTCATTTGTGTTCAGAAAATGAATAAAGGTTTTACAGGTTTGTAATGGCGTGATTGATTAATGACATAATTTTCATTTTTGATGAACTATGGCTTTATTGCACCATGGTGAAAACTAATGAATTTATTTACCTCCAAAAAATCTTACTGACCCCATACTGTTAATAGTACTTTTTTTAAAAGAGTATGTGGAGTAAGTACACAGTATGCAATGATAAATGTTTTAGACAGCAAAGTATGTTTTTGTCGTTTAATTTGATTACATTGCATGTTCAGATTTAAACGAAACGTTTATATATTATATGTTTTTCTCTCCTGAATCATATTATTATTATCTCTCAATTATGCTCATTTAAAGCACTTTAAATGAACAATATGTGCAATATAAATAAACTTTCCTTGGGGGAAAAAAAAGCTATTTTCCCCTTTTCAACCCAATAAAATACTAATTGACAGTCCAATCAAAGGAGAAAAAAAAAAAATTACGCTTAAAACATTACGATGCATTGTGGGATACAGTACTCCATGCAGATTATGTCCTGCATATTGTGGTAATATGTGATTTTCTTTACATACTGTAAAAGTAATATTATGAAAGTATGCTATTCCAAAAATACCCACACTCCCTTCAAGAATATCTTCAAATTCCATAAATAAGCTTCTACACCGCAATGCTGTGAAAAAAACATACAGTGCATTTGAGATGAACATGCACACGTTCTTGATGCCAGACATCCTGCAGCGGCTCCACTGGACAGTGGACTCCTCATCCTTCCCATCTGACATGACTTGGAATGAGATAAGTACAAAGTCTTTGAAAGACAGGAATGAGAAAAACACGCTGCGGACACGGGATGTTATTGCATTAAATGGTATCCAGTGAGGAGCCCTTGCATGTTCCTGTCAAGCTGATGATGGAGGACATCCCTCATTGCAGTTAATAAGTCGGTCACAATCACAATCTTCGAAATAAATGTAAAACACAAAACTCTCTCTCTCCCTGGATTCACATCCTCTGCTCGGTGGGTTCCCCACACTCTTCCAACTAAAAGAAAGTGGACTTTTAGATGCATGTTTCTTAAGAGAGGTCAGATCAAGCAGGGTTCACAGTGGGTGGGGGCTACTCCATGCCATTCCGCAACATCTGATTGGCTGCGATGAGCATGACGCTGATGATGAAGGCCATTGCAAAAGCGCAGATGAGGCTCTTGCGGACACACGTCTGGCGATTCTTCTTTTTCGAATGCACTGATGGAGTAGAACAGAGCATTTGTGAAAGAGCATCAATGAGAAGGGATGACAGCACACAATGAGCATAAGCCGTCCGGACAATGATCCAGCATTGCTGCTGATCTCTGTGCATAATGAGGCTTTGAATATAAAACAATAATGAAACGAAACATGTGGCTCTGCTGAGCTGCCTGTCTGGACTCGACACACACCTCACACACACACATAAAGACAGAAATAAATATATGTGAATCTGTTTAAAGGCACAGTGTGGGCCAGTAAAGCATATATTTTAAACATTGTAACAGACTAATTGGATTTAGAAGCATGCCAGCAGATTCAATTCCGTTCAGTTTCTGTTGTTGTTCTGTGCTGCATATTGAGACTAAATATTGAACAGCTGAAACATAATTGCATTCAAGCTTTTACTATTAGTTTTCTGTTTCTGAATTCCATTCATTCCCGCTACTTTTGTTGGCTGATGAAAAGATGTGGTTCAATAAAGCGGGTGAAATATAAAAGCAACCAGCGCAACGAGTAAAGAAAATACCTCATTTGGTGTATCTGATAAATGTATTTATCAGATGCTTTTCATTCCAAAAAAACACTGAGCACAGAACTTTCATCGCATTAAATGCCCAGTTTCTGGTCAAACACATCAGGGTGTAGAGCCTAATAGTCGGCCTCCAGATGTAAAAATCCATAAACAAATGGATTTTTAATGATAACATATAAACCTTCCAAGGCCTACAGTGGGTACGGAAAGCATTCAGACCCCCTTACATTTTTCACTCTGTTATATTGCAGCCATTTGCTAAAATCATTTAAGTTCTTTTATTTTTTCCTCATTAATGCACACCCAGTACCCCATATTGACAGAAAAACCCAGGAATTGTTGACGTTTTTGCAGATTTATTAAAAAAGAAAAATGTATGGTCCTAAGTATTGTGACACTTATATATTTAACTCAGGTACTGTCCATTTCTTCTGATCATCCTTGAGATGTTTTTTTTTTGAGTCCAGCTGTGTTTGATTATACTGATTGGACTTGATTAGGAAAGCCACATACCCGTCTATATAAGAACTTACAGCTCACAACGCATGTCAGAGCAAATGAGAATCATGAGGTCAAAGGAACTGCCTGAAGAGCTCAGAGACAGAATTGTGGCAAGGCACAGATAGAGCTCCTAGAGCGGGCCGTCCGGCCAAACTGAGCTACCGGGCGAGAAGAGCCTTGGTGAGAGAGGTAAAGAAGAACCCAGAGATCACTGTGGCTGAGCTCCAAGGATGCAGTCGGGAGATCGGGAGATGGGAGAGAGTTGATTTTAGCAAATGGCTGCAATATAACAAAGAGTGAAACATTTCCGTAGAGTGAAAGAGTGAATACTTTCCGTAACCACTGTACTATGAGCACTGTGATTGTTAAGCCATGATACATGCTTTTGCAGAAGCCAAAAGTCAATGAGATTTTAGCTTCATTTAAAAAGCAAGCTTTTCATTGGATGCACCAATCAGAGAAGTTGCGGTTGCATTGCTTTGCTAACATTACTGACTACACTCTTTATTATTTTGTTATGAAATATTTTGTAAATACATCTAAATGGGTTACACTTTACAGGAACATTATCATGTACTAATACATGAATTAACAATTTCTTGACTATTAACTAATGATGAGTAAAGACATGTATTAATCAAGAACTAACTTAACTACAACATAACTCCACCTGAATTACATGTTAGTTACTGCATGTTAGTTAATGTATTAATTAACAATTTAATGTGGTAATCTAAATCCAACATTTTTTGTTTCAAACATTTGCCACCTGCAGCTGTCACGTTATGAATTCATGAGTTGTTAATGTATCATTATGTCATGACTTTACTTGGGGGGAGGGGGGCATTGCACGGGCATATACTGTCATTATACAATAATAATGCACTGAAGTCAGATGTTTCTCTTGTGCTCTTGCTCTTCTTTTGGGCCACTATTGCCTCACAAAGTCAACTTTCCTCCTACTGTTCAGTTCCTTCTCCATCCAAATGCAGCCACAGGACCTCTGCTCTTCCACGTCTTTACAAACCCCCGAAAAGCACCAAATATCTGAAAATATTTTGATCAACTGAATATGTATAAAAAAATGTAACTGACAACTTTTTAAGGATGTTAACAAGTCATGAATTCATGTTACTTTATAATTAATTAATGAAGAGTTGGTGATAATGTGCCCCCCCAAGTAACGTCATGACATTAAGATACATTAACAACTCATGATTTCATAACGTGACAGCTGCAGGTGGCAAATTTAAAAACAATTTTGTGCCATTAAAACATGTTTGATTTAGATTACCACAATAAATTGTTAATTAAATGTTAATTAATACATTTAGTAACATGCAGTAACTAACATGTAATTAAGGTGGCGTTATTCATGCAGTAATTAATGTGAGTCATGTTGTAGTTAAGTTAGTTCTTGATTAATAATTGTCTTAACTCATCATTAGTTTATAGTTAAGAAATTGTTAATTCATGTATTAGTACATGATAATTCATGTACTGTTATTGTAAAGTGTTACCATTTAAATATATTTAATTTAATTTGTACAATTTCAATAATTGTATACAAGTCAATTCTAAACAACACATACTTCTGTAGAAACTAAAAGTCAATGCAATTTCAGCTTATTTTTTAAAGTATCCTTTAGACTGACCAATAAAAGGAGTCAATGTCACTTCAATAAAGCATAGTGAATGACATACTGGCAACATTCTTACTACTTATTGAATATGTAGTCACAATTTAATCAATAACCAATCAAATTTAAATATATATGAGGAGTTTATTTGCAAAAAAAGTAATAATGTTTTTTTCATTGTACATTCCAATTAATTCTCAACCAGACTGCAGTCAAAAATTAACTACCACAAAAAACCATATCGTCATGATTTTTGAAAATTTTCAACTGTTTTTGCAAATAAACTCTTCATATGTAATTCAGTTTTTTAACTACAATTATTTGAATTTTTCATATTGTATTTTTTAATAAATGACTGTAAATGAAAAAGTTTATACTGCACCATGTTTCTGCAAAAGTAAAACATGCATAAGTAATTTTAGCATAATTTACAAAAAACAAAGATTTTAGCATTAAAAATTGCGTTACTGTCTTAATACTTTATAGTTCTATACTCAATAAAATATATCTATTTTTTTTTTAGATATTTACATTTATATTAAATATACGTGATATTGTACTTCATTATCATCATAATCAAGTCAATAATTTTTGAATCAATTACATAATTTCTAATCTTTCATGTGAGGAGTACTTCATTGTCTCTCGTGAAATATATTAAGTACACAGTCTTGTCTCTTGATTTGAATCAAAAGGTTTTAAGTTTAAATTTTGATTTAAGGCCTAAAGTTCTTGATTGCTGAATTAAAAAAAAAATATTTCTTGGCATCTGAAAAACTGGCCGTCTGCGCTCTGCTGATCAAGTGAAATATTTTCATTGGTATTCATAGAGAACTGAATTCTCAAGGTACTGTCAGAACTTTAAGCGCAAAGTTTCCAGTGTCCATGAACTGGCGAATTCAACAAATTGTTGCAGGATCCGTCAATTAACAAGAAATATCAATCCCTTTGCTATTTACCTCCCTGAAATTCAGTCTGGCAGTTTCCTGAGTTCTCCTTCAAGCTCTCTTCCTCGGTGACGATAATATTCTCGATGTCCTTCATGGTGAGATGGTCTCTGAAGGCGTGGAACAGGACGTGTTTGAGCTCCTCCAGGGACATCTGTTGCATGTCAAACTGCGGGTGGAAACACAAGAGGCCTGTTGTCAAATCTCAGCACGGCTGGGCTGTCAGTGCTTCTCTGTGGGGCAGTGCTCAGATCCTACAGTCATTTATTAAAGGAGAATCTCAGAATCCTTTTGTTTTGAGAAGTGAAGCTTGTCAGAAAAGAGGAAAATGACCAGATAACCCAGTCACTACATTAACCAAGTGTTTATTTGCTCAATCACATTACTGCGTGTTTTCTCTCAGGCAGTGATGAACAATGAAAAAAGCCAACCTGGTCTCATAAAAATAAGTATCTCTAGTGCAACACTGTTTTTACATACCTTACTGCACGTTTCGCTGCTGTTTCAAAGAGAAATGTCCACTGAGTGGCGCTAAAACAAAAGTTAAATACGTGAATCCTGGTACATTGTTATTACGTTGATTTATGTGTGTATTGCGGCAGTTCAGAAATGATGGTAAAAATTTTCCATCATGTTGGAATATGCCCTACACCAATTCCAACTCTAAACCTACCCGATAACAAATACAAACTGATATAAAAACACATTTGTTGATGCAGCCGTGCCATTTCAACTTCCTTTTACTCAGATTTGAGAGGCTAACGGCCTCAAGTATGTCTCTGTACGCCGTGAGCTACCGAACAAACATCAGTTTTCTAATATCCCAGCATATTAATATTTTTTTGAAGTCATAACATGATATTCTTCAAGTATTGTTAGGCTAAAATTAGGCTTTATTAATCACAATTTTGCATATTTGTGTAAAAAGGAATAAAAGGTGTCAGAGTCTGCCTCTAGTGTTCATTTCTTTTGGAAACTGCAGTGATATGTACTTGCTACGTATTTTGTGTCTCGCTAAAAAGCTCACCAAGGTATGTTTATGCCATGAGACCAGGTAGGAACAAGCACAGCGAACAAATTGTGAATCAACATCGATGTTGACGTGTCCAGGAGTTCCTCACGTCTTTACTGTTCTGACCTGAAGCTGGGTGAAAGCTGAATAAAAAAGGAGGAGATGAAAAAGTAGAGGCAAATTTGGGCTGGTTCAATAATTCAGAAACAGACTTGAACTTTTTCAATTTCCCGGCAAGTTCTGTGTCAAGGGTCTTCTCAGAAGCATTGAATGAGCTTTGGTGGTGGGGGGGTTATCCTGTCTTGGCAGAGTCAATAAATTATTGAACTGTATGAGAAAATGTGTATTACATTGCTGAGAGTGTCCTATTCCCTGATGCCATCCACTCAAACACATTTATTCCAGACTCTTGAAATCTTTGCAAGTCGTTCCAAAGTGTTTTCATTGATGCTGTTCAAGCATATGTAATGTACATCATGTAAATACAGTGACTTCATTACATATCTGCTTGCTTTTTAATTCAACACATTGGTCTAAATGTATGGACATTACTAGTAAGCTTTTATTTAAACAGGCTAATAAATAGCAAAGAAAACAAAATAGAAAGAAAGATTAGAAATAAATCAAATACTTCCTATAAGAATGCAGAAGAAGAAGGCTCCTGCACAAATGTACACAATAACATAGTTTCATTTACAGTTTAATGAATTTCTCAATAATATTCTTGCTAAAATGTAATTTATTGAAATGCTTTAATAAAATATTTTAATCAGAAAAATATAAATGAAAATATTTAATAAATAAAATAAATAAGTAAAAAATAAATTCATATTTCCTATATGATTGCAGCAGCAGTCAAATTACATAAAATTTTTACATTGCATACGTTAAATTGCAATGTATTGAAATTCTAAATTACCATTCTTCCTTAAATGAAATCGGAAATGTATAATACATTAGTATTTTTGTACAATATGTAAAAAAATATATAAAGAAAATTCGGTCAAGTTCAGTCAAATTGAAGATGTTGTACTGACAGTTTAATGAATTATTATACCATTCTTGCTTAAATTAAATCATAAACACAGTGTAATGTGCGAGACGTGGGCGTTCGGATCCATTTGCAAGAGCTTTATTTCAGAAGTCAACAAACAAGGTCAAAATCACGGGCAGACAGGTTCAACGGAGGAAGAGCAAAATCGTGGTCAATATACAAAGCAAAGGGTAGAGGCAGGTGGGGAAAAATCAGGGAGTCAGATAACAGAACAAGGTCAACTGAACTGATGTGAGACTGTAGTATTTAATGACAGAGTGGATGAAATAATTCGCAGCAGCAGGTGATGATGATACTGAGTGCTAACAGGTGCAGAGGTGCAGTGGCTGATGGGAAGTGGAGTTTGTGAGAGAGAGAGTCCAATAGAGCTGTGGTGAATGTGGATGCCCTCTGGTGGACACACAGTGCCTTATAAATACATGCGCAATGTACTTTTTTATTTTGAATTAAAAATGCAGTTGAATGTTAAGCAAGGCATAAAATTAAATAATAAAAATAATATTGTTTCCAATAAATTACTACATAAATGTGCACATTTATTAATATTTACATTTAATCATATTTATTTAATCAGAACACACAGCACTCTTTGAATGGACATCGAGGCTTTTCACCCAGATGACACGGTTATGGCATCCACTAGCAGTAGTTAACTGGACTGTGCTAACTGTAACGCCGTAGGCGTGCTCTTGCGATCTTTTTTGTGTTTTGTTGCGCCATGTGCTGTGTTTATTTACCTGTCAGCTTCCTCGTGTCTGCTCCTCGTTTGTAACCCCGCCCTCTCATCAGTGTTTCACTCCCTTCCAGCCGTGTTTTGCCCAGGTGTGTTTGATTAGTCCTTGTATATGTCCTTGTATATGTCTTGTTCAAATGTCAGTAGATAACGTTTCATGTTGGTGTTGTACTTTGCTTTGCTCATCGCGGTTTTCCTTTGTTTTGTTATTAATAAACGTTCACTTTGAAATCGAGTTTCTGCCTCCATGTCCTGCCTGCCCGTCTTGGAAAGCGAGACCGCAAGTCACTTCAGCCTGCATCATGACACTAACAACCAAACCTTGACCTCTAATCCAAACACACAATCCCTGTGCCCTTTAAGCTCAGGGCATTCAGCTAGATGCAGAAACACCGCTTATCTGAGGTCTGTCAGACAATGTCACTTCCACAAAGCCAAGCGTAAAGCCTCAATGAGACATTATCAGCTGGGACTGTCTCTTCTGAGGAGCGAGATGACGGCCCTAAGCATGTATCTCTGTCATTCAGCTCTTCAAATCCAGACACTCACATGGGATCCCTTCAACTCCAAATGCAATTCTTTTTCCATCACAGACTATTCTCTCACTCTGAAAAAAAAAAACCTATATGAAAGAGACCTATTGATGCCTTAGTGATGAACTCTGTAATATCTCTCATTAGCTCAGAGTAAGCAGCCCTGCTCTCTGCTGCCTAGATAAGCAGTGAAGAATCCTAACACTAAGAGAAGCAATCTGAAACCATTTTTTATAGGTCTAACTACATTTCGATCAATAAAAATGGCCAAAAAGCCCAAAAAACGATGATGCAATAAAACAAGAAGAGATTGAATCCCTGTTGTGTTAATAGAGGGTGTTGATGTAAAACCTCGAGGCTCTTGTTCTTCATATGAGCAGTACCTGAAAGTGAGGCAATTTGCCACAAGTTGTTGCAGAGGTGTTGGAGCTCTCGATCAGGATAATTATTCTGATTTAGTTAGAGTGTGCTTCTTTTACGCCAAAAATCATTAGGATATTAAGTAAAGGTCATGTTCCATGAAGATATATTGTAAATTTCCTACCATAAATATACTAAAACTTAAATTTTGATTGGTAATATGCACTGCTAAGAACATAATTTGGACAACTTTAAAGCAGATTTAGATTTTTTGTGCACCCTCAGATTCATATTACAATGGACAGCTTATGTATGCAGATTTGAGATGATGTATAAAACGAAAAATTTACTTATGACTGGTTTTGTGGTCCAGGATCACACACAAACACACTTTTATATGTATATATATATATATATATATATATACGGACTAAGAAAAGGCTATATAGCACTGTTCCAACTAAAACATTAACATAAAGAACGGAAAAATTTTAATTCAAGGGGGAAAATCAGTCCAGAAAATATTGTCACATAACACATAACTTTTATTTCCCTTTCAGACTGACTTTATTTATGACATCAATAAAGGAGCGATCTTGTAGGAGGTCTGCGCTGTGTAGTAAATGCTAATGTTTTTTGTGTGTGTGTGTGTGTGTGTGTGTGTGCTGGCTGTAATCCACGCAGTCTGTTTGATCTGACAAGCATTTGAGCAGCCTCTGATTATTACAGATTTACACTTACTGTGTTGCTTATTTTGCACTGAAAGCCTGTATTGATTTCCATCTTTGACCATCAATCCTGGAGTACCTCCTAGCAGAGCAGGTGATTAACGTTTCAATTACCCAAACACTCTCCTTTTAATGGCAGATATACATGATTAATGAAAACACCCCTGTGAAGTGATTTGGGAGAGCTCTCGTAAAGAAAGACAGAACAACAAATTCAGAAAAACAAACAAATTCATAATAAACTAATTAATAGAGTTATACTTCCAACTTATTGAGATCATTAACATATTTCTCGTTAAGCGTACAGTTTGTATTCAAGCCACGCTTTTCGAAAATACAATATCTGCTCAAAAACCAAGTGAACTGCCTCAGTTTATGGGGAGCAACTGTCACTGAATCAACCTAAATGCATCAGTTTACACCAACAAAACACATTTTATGAGAGAAACGATTGCTGAGGACCCCTTTGAGTTTGATTTTCGCATGTTGCTAAACTAATAACGTGACGCTCAAGCAATGCACAGTAGGCACAAATATTGATTCAAATCATCAATTTTTCATTAGTCTGAACTGTTTTTATTAACACTTGTCATTTTTGTTGTTCAAGCAGCATTTCACTCTAGAAGGCTTTATATGATTTTGCCACAGAATCTGTCCAAAAAGATGTACTTTAAAGGAGGAGATATGTATGTTTTGAAGCAGAGCGACTTCACGTTCACTGTTTGTTATTGTCTTCCCACTCCTGAGACTAGACGTGGTGTTAAAAGTGTGTCTGGTTTGTGGCCAGCTATCATGTCACATGGCTAAGCGGATCTGCTCGCTGGGGGAGATGGGCCATGAAGGAATCTGTCACAGGCTGATGTCTTTGGTTGACCCACTGAGCGAGGGGATGGGGCGGTAAGTGTCATGTAGAAGGTGTCCAGACACATTTGTCACAATGAAATAGGAGCTCGGCTCTTTTTCCTTCCCATTCCTTGTCTGCCTGCCGCCTTCTATAACTCAGAGCCACATTAATGCTGATATGAAGCGTATTGTGAAAATTTGCATATTGTGATAAAGTTCCTTATTTTCTGTAATGTACTGATAAACATTAGACTTTCATATATTTTAGATTCATTACACACAACTGAAGTAGTTCAA
>JAUMHQ010000033.1:3500964-3511856 GCA_032361165.1 Enteromius paludinosus | reverse complement strand
ACCTACATCTTGGATGCCCTGGGGGTAAGCTAATAAACATCAAATTTTCATTTTTGGGTGAACTATCCCTTTAAGACTTTAAAATAACATATATTATTTTAAAAAACATTTACATTGAGACAAATAGCAGCCACCCAAGCAAAACACAAACACACACATACTCACTCACCGCCAAGCTCCTCTGTGGAGATGTTGGCGAGCTGTTCTTCGCTGGTTTCAGAGAGAGAGGTGCTCAGGTAGTTGCCTGTGTAGAGCAGCCCTGCTCTCACATGGTGAAAAGGCATCTTCACCCTTCAAAGGAACAACAAACAACTGCGATGAATCAATGAACACGTAACCACTGTGCCTGTAGCCTCAATGAAACCTCCAAAAGTGAGTAATGATCTCATTGTCTGTTGCTGAAAGAAAGGGACTAGACTTAGAATGAAGGATGAAACAGGAGGCAAACAGGGTCTTCAGTTTACCACACATAGCTGTGTGAAAGGTGCATGCATTTACAACTGTGAGTGTGTTCAGTCAAGTTCTTTTTATAAGGATACTCTTCAAATACATAAATGCACACAGGTAAATCCACAACAGGACATACACACCCTCCCGTCTTGTGTCTGTTGGTTATATGGGATTGTAAGAGACTGCCAGGGTTGGAATAAATTTACCTCACTTACTCTACATAAAAAAATACATGTGCAGCTCATGTGTCCGGAATGCCACTTGGGGCAAAGAAAAAAGATGAATGTGTGACAAAACTCTTGTCACTGTGATTTGTCTGAGCTAACTGGAGCAGCATTTGGCTTTAAATTTCTCTTTCTGTCAAGACTCCAGTAAAAGGGCTTGAGCGATTTCTCTAGATTCAATAGGGATTTAACAAATACTTTAAACTCATAAATAAATAGAACGTGTTATTATTCTAGATCTACACACACACACAGACACACAGACTGTCACGTGTGATGAAGGAAGGCATGAAGGAAGTTTCAAATTCTCAAAAATAACAATCTTTTAATATTCCAGAGGCAAGTAGACAGGCAAGGTAGTTTCTCTCTCACACACACACACACACACACACACACACACATAAATACATATATATATATATATATATATGAAAACCTTGATACCGGACAACACATACTGAACTGAGAAAAACGTCTAAGGGGAAGACAATGAACGCAAACAAGCACGACACACCTGAACATAATCACCCAATTACCAAAACTAGGTCACACTGAGACGGAGCACATGGGGAATGAAAACAATAACAAACAGACCAGGGGCGTGACACACACGCATACATTTTTTTTTTATGGATTTATGCAGAATTTTCAGCATATTACTCCATTCTTCATGTGAGGCTTCAGAAATTATTCTAGTATGCTGATTTGACTCAGTTGATATTTGTGGTTCTTTTGAATGTTAAAAACAGCCTTTGATCATAACATTTTTGATGAATTCTGTGATGAAAACAAAGTTTAAAAAAACAGTATTTATTTCAAATAGAATTCTTCAATCTAGTAAGTAATAGTAATGTTTTTATTGTCACTTCTGTTCAATTTAATGCATATTTGTTACTGGATTTCTGAAGAATTACCGAAGATTGGAGTGATGATGTTGAAAATTCAGCTTTACACACAAAATAAATTACATTAAAATATATTACAATAGAAATTGTCATACTGTTTCATAAATATCAGTTTTTAATTCATTTTGAGCACATAAATGCCTTATTGAGCAGACTTTTGACAAGTACTGCATATATTTTGATGATAATAAAATGTTGAGACATGATTTACAAAAATATTTATTTAAAAGTATAAATAAATAATGTTAATCCCTTTTTCTACCTTTGGCCTTCACTGTGAATGTTTGTCCGAGGACTCACTCTTTCAGCCATTACGTTTTTTCTCCTGTGGCTTTTATTTAGTAAAATAATGACAGTGTCAAGGTAGATAAGTTGCTGTAAAATGTAGTGGCACAACTGTTCATGGATTGAAACGCTGGAGCTGTTTCTAGCAGCCTGCCAAAAGATGAGACATTTTCCACAGGATTTAGGTTTTTGGTTTTAAAATACTGTTAGGGCATCGGTGCTTGAATGTGTCTCAAGTTTGTGGTCTGTTTTACTCATTTTAGGCTGTTAAAATGATCTAAAATCCCTCAAAACTCAAGCTTTTCCAAAGTTTCCAAAGTTATAATGGGGAAAGCTTGATTAATTCTCTGTTGAGAGAGTTTCATGTGAATTAAGAGAAAATTGCGAGGAGGTGACAGAGGGAGTGAAGCAGCCGATTTGTGATGATGCTCACCAAGGACAATCCCTTGCTGTACAACAGGGCTCTGTGCTACTGTAATTACCATAGATATTAACAGAGGCTTTAGCTGAAGGCAGCTTTGGGTGCAGTTTGATTGATACTGGCCTCAGCTAAGGGCACATGAATATATCGATAGCCATTGATAAGTCGTCTGGTTCACTTTTAGATATCAACACTGTAATATTACATTTTTGGGGATCAGTAATTATTATTTTATTCAGCAAGCATGCATTAAATTCATCAAAGTTTTTTATTTTATTTTATATTCATCAGAAACATCCTAAAAATTTTACTTCCACAAAAATGTTTGTTACAACCTATAATGTTATGTTTTTTGGGGATCAGTAACTAATACTTTTATTCACCAAGGGTGCATTAAATTAATCAAAAACTGACACTGTTGCAAAAAAAAAGAAAGTCTATTTCAAATAAATTGCATTCTTTTGAAAGTTCTATTCATCAGCAAATCCTGAAAAATGTAGTTTCCACAAAACTATTATTCAGAAAGGATGTGTTAAATTTGTGAAAAAGACACTGTCGCAATAATTAAGTAATCAATCAATCAATCAATCAATTCTGAATATCTTTTTTTTAAAAGCTGTTCTTATTATTGTTCTTAATATAGCTGTTCTTATGTTTTAACATTACTGATAAGAATACTTAAACATTTGGAAATTTTTAAAATAGTGAATGCATTACATTTTAAAATGTACCATCAAAAATTAACATAACAATGTTGCTTTGTCATCACAGGGATACATTTCATTTTAAAATATTAAAATATAAAATACTAAATTATATTAAAATTAGGCCTGGGACCTTAACGCGTTAATTTAGATTAATTAATTCCAAAAAAATAATGTACGCATTTTTAACGCATTTTAATGGCACTTATTTTTGCACTGCGGAACGTTTCTCACTGGATGAGTTTCGGCGGACCGATTATCCTGGAGCACCAACTAGCGCTTCTAATGTTCTGAATGTACTTGAAAGTAGGGATGCACCGATATGTTTGCGTGTTTTGTCAGTAAAGCCGGTCCTGTAATCAGTGGTAAATGCCATCAGGTGCGTGATTTCACGTTGAAACGTATACACTACACACAGCCGTTGTTCACTGATGAGCTGCGCTAACCCATGTTCATTAACAGCTCGTCAGTGAACAACAGCTGTGTGTAGTATATACGGCTCAATGTGAAATCGCGCATGGCACAATATTGGTCTGTTGGACTTGGTTGAACAAAAATAAACGATATTTTGTTGCTTAAGCTTATGTATTCAGTCATTATTCAATGGTACACTAAAAATCCATATGAAAAAAATTACTCAGGACAAATATTTATATGCGATTAACATGCGATTAATTTTGATTAATTACAAAGTCATTCCCAGACCCAGTCCCTAGTTTACGGCCGGGAGAGTCGTTCCCAGATCCAGATCCCTAGTTTACCTCCGAGAGAGCCGTTCCCAGATCCAGTCCCTAGTTTGCGGTCGAGAGTTCCGATCCCTATTCCTGCCCCTAGATCCCAGTCAAGAGTACTGGTCCCGATTCCTGCCCCTAGATTATGGTTGGGAGTACTGGTCCTGATTCCTGATACCGGTCACGACCAATGATGCCAATCCCGATCGTAGCACCAGAGTCTCCGCTGCAAGAGCCCAAACCCGAGTGCACGCTGCAAAAGCCCAAACACGAGTACACTCTGCAAGAGCCCAGCCCCAAGTGCACGCTGCAAAAGCCCAAACCCGAGTGCACGCTGCAAAAGCCCAAACACGAGTACACTCTGCAAGAGCCCAGCCCCAAGTGCACGCTGCAAAAGCCCAAACACGAGTGCACGCTGCAAAAGCCCAAACCCAAGTGCACGCTGCAAAAGCCCAAACCCAAGTGCACGCTGCAAGAGCCCAGACCTGAGAGCTCACTGCAAGAACCACAGCCCTGAAAGGAAAGAAGCTTCCCCAATAAATTTTTTTTTGGGGGGCGGGGCTATAGGGTCGATTCCTGAGTCTCCACAGCCGCATGTGATTCCTGAGTATCCACCATGGCCTTGCAAGGCTCCTGATCCGCCCTGGCCTCCGAAAGGCTCTTGATCCACCCTCGAGGCAACCAGTGACTCTACCCTGTATGGCCTCCAGGGTAATCAACCCCCTCCCCTTATGGATATCTTCAGGTGCGAGGACGCACCTTCCAGGAGGGGGAGATGATGTCACGCCCATGTCTGTGTGCCATGTCACGTTTTCTGTGTTTTTGGTTCAGTCCATTTCCTGTATGCCCTTATTTGGTCCTAAGTTCCTGTCCTAGTTTTAATTCATTGAGTTAATTAGTGTCCAACCATGTCTTGTCAGTGTCTGTGTATTTATAATGCCTGAGTTCCAGCCTTGGTTGTCGTTCGTCAAGGTTATTTTAGATGTATGTAATTCTCTCTTTGTCTTCTGAATTTTAGTAAAATGTATGTTATATCTCATCGCTACATCTCTGCCTGTTGCCTGCTACAACATCCATGACAACTGTAATTTGATGAGAACCATAGAGAACAGAGCAAAACACATTTTTGAAAAATAACCAAAAATATATATATTTTGAACAGTACTGTACATGAAGCTCATCATAAATAAAAATATAATTTAGCACAATGCGTTTAAAAAAGCCAACACAAGGTCATTTGAAACACGTCAGTTCAAACAGTTTCATTTCTTGGCATTTACTTGCTAAAAGACATGCAAATTTCAAATAACCAGGGCCAAATTGTACTGTATGTTGTTGCTTTGGTAACGGATTCTGAAGTACATTATGCTGAGGTTGCCAGAGTAACCTTGACAAACATTCTATTTCAAAGCCTGTACATCCTAATCTGGCCCATATCTAATTCACAGGCAATGTGTGAATGCTGATGTGAATAGATATTGAGTGAAATTGCCCTCACATTAAGCCCTTAAGAGTGTCAGGGAGCGTTTATTTAATAGTTGAAAAAAGAAATGAGATAGAGAAAGAGCGAGGGACTGAAAGGAAATGACATCCACTGTTGGCATGATAAATAACATATGATGCTATATTAATGGATTCTTCCCAGACATGCTTTAGCCGGTCTGACTCATGGGATCTCATGGGACCAACACGTTGTCCAGTACCGGAAAAGGTGTGAGGCTCTCACACGCCGTGTGTAGCAGGTGCTATCTTGGCTTTTTGGTTTTGCACATCTGCTCTTGGCTCTTATCCAGGACCTTTTAAAGAGGGTTCACTAGCATTTGGGTTACAGATGCCGCACCTACATGTTAGCCAGTTCATTAAAGACTGCAAACAGAAACACAACAACATGGATGCAACTTCACAAGGTCAGCTGCAGCATCCTTAAAGCAATAGAAGAGATTCAGCCTAACAAAAGGAAATAAACCTAACAAAGTTTCAAACATCTCAGCTCAGGGACTCAACATCGCCCCAAATGGCAGAATTATGTGACCTTCAAAAGGTGACTGAAAATGCAGAATGATGCGGATTTTGCAAAAATTGAATGTTTAGTCCACAAATAATGCCAGACTTCAAAAGTGAATCGTATGAATGGTCTTTAAAAAGATGAAGAAAGAGATAAAGAAGCAGTAAAAGATCTGACATTGTGAAGAAGTTGCATCAGAGAAATGTCAGAGCTGCTCCAGGGACCCTTTGCATGCTGTGAAGCACTTAACACTGCGTGTTCATAACAGGCCTATCGAAAATATGGGAAAACTCTTTCACCATGGTTTAAATATCACCTTTTTTTCTCTTCTTTTACATAAAAGTGCTTGTGAAATGTAGGGCCGAAAAACAGGCTAAATTGTAAAGATAAACTACAGCAAACCAAGCATATACATTTTTTTAGAATGACAATTGCATGACAATCATAGCACATCATGCACGTTTTAAAAGTGAAAATGTGCCATACCTGTTTGCTTTTTCAGTAACCCTTTTTTAAGGATCTATTATGCTATTAAGTAGTTGCTTATTAGCAGCATATATAACTGTTCATTAAAACACATATTCTACATGACCATATCTTAAATCAAAAAAGTCATAAAAGTGAATATGTGTTCCCTATTATAAATTGTTACTGCTCTTTATATCTGTTCAGTCCATTAAAATGAAATATTTTAAGGAAACCTGATGTAGTCTTAATTTGTTACATGAAGCATATTTTTTTACCAACTCAGTCACCAGCCTTGTCAAATAGGCTATTTATCACAGCTAAAATAAACACTAGTTTGTTTCTAATTGCTTGTTTGGTCCCTGTGAAAGCTTAAATATCAAGCAGCAGCCCCTGACAATTCTGATTCAAAGACCCCAGAGATGAACAGAGTTCTCTCACACAGTGCCAGTAAACCATCTGCACAGAAAACTTCACTCCCCTCAGCAACAGCTAAACTGCCTCTGGTAAGAATAAAACAAAGGACACCCCTTTTTTCACCTCTTCGTCCCTTTTAAATCATTAAAGGGATTTTTTTTACAAGTCTTTCTCTCTGTTAACCTACAAACAACATGCAGTGATCGCATGACGACTCTCCGTTACCTCCGCAGGTCGCAGTCGGTGGGCTCTGAGCGACTCTGGACGCTCAGCTCCGTTTCCTCTTCTCCGTTAGTTGGACACGAACCGGACACATCCACGGTGGGCAAGGGCAATTCTAAACCATACTTTTCCGGACCCATTATCGTTTATAGTATCGATAGTTTATAAGAAAATAACATTAGAGTATTTTAGGTTGACGTCCAGCAAAATTCGAGCAAAATCTCTACTGCCTGCGTTTCCACGGACAGCCCGGGCGAAGAGCTCTGAGTGCGGGCTTGTAGCCTACAGTACCCTCGCCCCTGGAGACTGGAGTGACAAGCTATAACTCACTCAGGCCATACATCACTAGTCCTTCAAATATCACCTTGCTCTTACCGTGAGTGAACGCCCCCGGCCACCAATACACGTTCAAAATCACTGTGGCATGTTATTGCAAATATTTTAAATGTAGATGCTATGTGGAAAGCTGTGTAATAAAGTATTATATTTATTGCCAAAAGAAAAAAGCAAACTAAGACTAAAACGAATTGTCACAATTAGACTACATTATTCATGACCAGACTTTACTTTTTGATGTAAAATTCCTTAGAAACAATGCACTCGATAAAGATATCCATCCACTATTCCTTTCCCAACAGGTGCCACATAACCCATTTTTTATTCGCCTTCTTTGTACCTGCATACAGGCATTGTAAAGAGATCCTATGAAATCCACTCACCTCCTCAAAGACTGTTTCTTAATTTCTCAAAGTCTCAGGGCGTTTATATAAAGCCAGTTTTGTGATTTTTTTCTCGGTTGGAGTTATGGTTCGTTGGTCTCATATGTAGTATGCTGAACAGACAAATTCAGAAGAAAAACAATGACATTTTCAGTTGCCCCAGTTATCTCCTCTCGGTCCCGTTGGCATGTGACAGCCCCATTGCCACCGCAGCGGAGTTTTTTGAAGATCCATCAGGTGAAATGCTCGTTCCGAAAGCCACTGTCGTATTTTTTAAAGTTCGACCATTTAATAGTTTTGTTTGGAAATGCCCCCGTCTTGCGCTCGCCTCGTGCGTAACAGGCGTTCTCCGCCGCGCGCCCAAGGGTGTGTTGCATTTAAAGTCCTTGCCGAATGCACCCGGGCAGATTTATAGCGTCTTAAAAATGGAGTCCCCCTTAACTTGTGTGTGTCTTGGCCGAAACACGCGGGGGGAAAAAACAAATCTTTTCGGTCGCAATAAATCTATTGTGCTGATAACGTCTGAGATGGGCGCGAAGCCCTGCAGCCATTGAGCGGCTGGAGTGGTACAGCCGATCTGCTCCAGAATGTTTCCCTCCTTCAGAGATCTGGCAGGTGTGTCAGAGAGAGTGGTGTAGGGTGGAGTTAAAAATAGATCAGTAATGTATCACTATTAGAAAACAGAGACAAAATGCCCACATTTCTGCCGTTCATTTACCGAGAGTTATGATTCGACGGAAAGAACACGTGTGTCGCTTTTGCTTTTTTGACGTCTGTGTATGTAGTTATTTTTGCAAATTTCATAGCCTATACTATTCCAATATTTATTGGGCGTAAGTTGTAATGTTGACAAGCTGATAACATTTAGTGACCAGTTTTGGTCACTAAATGATCACACATTTTAATTTGGACTTCTTTCGACAAAATGTATAATTAAGGATACTCTACTGGAGACTGAAAATGCTAATATCTTGGGTAAATGCATCAGTTGATTGATGTATTAAATGGTCTCATAGGTAGTTGTGAACCTCGAGCTTACGGGGGCGCATGGTCACTGCTTGTGGCCCAGAATTTGTTGCTACACCCCTGCTTACAACTTAGGTTACACCATTATTATACATTACTGTTTGAAAGCTGGAAGAACATATTTAACATGTTCTTGCACCCATTGTGTATAAATGACATGGAGAGTACACTACTTTACTCATAGCATCCATTTTTATTATAATCATTCAGAGATGATAGTTCAGAACGAGTCCATAACTGTTTCAAAAGTACAGGGCAGCCAACTCCCTGCAATTTCATACAATAAAGCTGCTTTGGTTAAAATAATGGCAGTCCTTTAGCAAAATGCCAGTTCAGAAGCAAAAAAAAGAGTCAAAACGCTGACGTTGACCATTGTGCGGTTCATTACAGACTCTATATATTCTACCTGTTGAACACTGCAAGGTCTAGATGACATAGCGGATGCCTGTCAGACACAAACTACCTCATTTTTTAATACTAGAAGATTCATTTCGGTATTAAAGACATATTAGCAGAGTGAGTTTTTTTCTTTCGTAAGTGGCAGAATTACATCATTATCCTTCTATTATTCTCAATAGGCTGTGGCTGCATTGCCCAAAGATGTGATGTTCATGCATTTTCAATTATGCTGTATTCTTACTAATTAAAAATAAGATCATTAACACAGTCTCAAAGGGTAAACATGCACTGCCTAATAGTTTGTGACAAAAAAGGAAAAGATAACAGAAGTCTGAATGAATGTCAATGGTAATTACTTTAGTTGTTTTCTCATTTGAAGTTTATTTGAAATGTATTTGGTCCTTCGAGAACCTATAAAGGAAAAGCGGCACAAATGCATTAAATATTTAGCTCTTAACTGTTTAATTAACAACTGAAGCCGTGTTGGCATGAAGAAATCAGTTCAACAGCAGCATCACAAATGACCTTGAGATGGCATCGAAGTGCTTGCTGCTACTGCAGAGGGGAAATGTGAATATATACGAAGGTTTACTACAACGGCCTTAAAAATAAAGGTTATTAATTTGCATTGATGGTTCAGTGAAGAACCTTGAACAATCTTTAAATTGCATTAGAGAGAAAAAAATCTTTAGAAATTACACAATAAGTTTTAGAAACTGACCACATAATTTTTGATAAAGCGCATTTATCATTCATAACCAAGGTCAATCTACTATTAAGTTTCAATAGAGAATCCATCCTGCATATTTCATGAGGTCATTTTAATATTTTTGCCATGAAAAGTCATAGTTGGTTTGACGTAGACTGTTCCATCCATCACACACACCATAAATGCTAAATGTTTATAAATGACACTTAGAGTTGACGAATGTGCTGCACAAAACAAGATGTAACATATGGATGCTGTCATTACCTCATAGATCCGGTCTAATTCAATTCATGCAGGCTTCATTAAAATGCTTTAAGGCCTTTGGAATGGAAATTACCCCTCCCAAAAATGTGCTAAAGCTGTTCTTCTTTCTGCATTATATAAACTTGATCAATCCCTGAGCAGCAATATAAAGTAAAATCACATAGACATACAAATGCAACAGTGTCTAATGTGTGCTCCAGTTTAATTAGATCATATCACAAAAGATGAATAGAAGATTTTACACGAAGCCAGATATAACAAATGAATGCACCAAAAATGTTAATCATAAATTTAAATTTCAAATGAAAAGATAAAATCATTTTTAAAACAAGAAGACAGTTATCTTAACAAATGCACCATTTCTCTTTTCTGTATCCATCTCTGCAAGAAAAGCCGAGCACCAAACATGATACAGCACATAAAAACAATATTTGCTATGGAGCCCTTTTAATCTTGTGAAAGTGGGTCTTGTTACTGTCGCTTAATAAAAATGACACAAGCACACTGCAAAAGATAAAGTGACAACATTTAAGAGATCTCTGAAGATTCTCATGGGAATCGTTGAAGAATAACGAAAAAAGCTATTTTTTCTTCCACAAAATAGCTAAAAAAAATGAATATTCATATTTGTGGGCAAGTGTAAAACATCTCTGTTTCTATTGACATTTAATATCATATTATAGATTTAATTAATATTTCATAATTACTTTTCATATTTCAGTAAGTGCTAACATATTTTTCTAATTATTATTCATTATGCATATTTGCATACATACATGCAGATCAAGTATAAACTACTTATTTAAAAGACAATTTGTTTAAATTAATTATAACTGATGATTTAAATACATTTTTGATTCATTTATGCTATTACAAATTGTAGAAATGTAATGTATTTTGATATTACAGGAAGCTCACAATGAGACAATGGCCTTTTGTAACATCT
>JAUMHQ010000033.1:3473900-3484408 GCA_032361165.1 Enteromius paludinosus | reverse complement strand
ACCCAACTTTGTCAATAGATTAACGGCGATATTTTTTTTATCGCGCGATAAGAGTCTCGCTGCGTTAACGCCGATAATGGCCCACCACTAATATATATATATATATATATATATAAATCGCTAAATATAAATCATTGAATAGAAGTCATTGTTTTGTTATCTTTGTGCACAAAAATTATTCTTATAGCTTCATAAAATTACAGTTGAACCACTGATGTGGCCTGAATATTTAAATAATGTCCTTCTACTTTTGTTGACCTTCTGGGCCATAATACGTTTCAGTCACGTATATGCAGAGTCAGAAAGCTCCCATATTTCAGCAAAATATCTTAAATTAATTAGCTCTTACAGGTTTTAAAGAACATGAGGGTGAGTAATCTCTGACAGAATTTTCATTTTTTGGTGAACTACCCCTTCAAGTTGTGAAAAACCACAGAAAAATGATTTAGTGTGTGATTAAACTGTCTGGATAAATGAAACTGAATTGCAGACCATTTGCTTTTTGCAAATCCATTTGACAGAGCAGACTGATCAATGAATTCGTACATCGCTAGTTCTGATTCTAAACAGCTCATAAAAAACACAGAATAGTATCAGGGATAATGATTACGTATGTATACTGCAATCTCCACCATCAGACAATGAATAAGTAGTAATATTTTACTGGGACACAGAGGTGTTTCACTGGGGCTCATGTCCCACTAAAAAGTGTGTAGCGATGCCTCTGGCTAGTACATGATCATTTTGGGTTACACAGAAGAAAGAAAGCCATAAAGGTTTGGAACGACTCACATGGTGAGTAAATGATGAACATTTTCATGTTGGCATAAACAATACCTTTAACATCTCTGTTTATGTTTTTAACACATTCAGGTGGTTTTATTTCTGTGGTGAAGAATCAATGACCCCTGACAATCTAAAGACCCTTAAAACCCCTGCATACTGTTACTCTCGCAGGTTACATTCATCACTGTCAGACCCCTGCTCCTATACCAGCATACATACCAAAGTATCTGCAGACTCTCCCAGCATAAGGAGAATAAGAAAGCCTCAGCACTGCCCAGTTTGACGGACACTAGAGGTTCATGGGTGAATCTCTAGTGACAGGAGGCCTGTGCATGATGGATGTCCTCTAGCTGATGGAGGCTAATATCTATCAGGAGCAGGAGGGACCTGCTGACCCCAGGATGCAAGTTGCACTCGAAATCTGGATTTCCAAGATGTACCCAAGTAGTGAAATCTAACCAGGATCAGTTAGGGGAAAGAATATTCTGTGCTGTTTTAAACATGCGATATAAAATGTACCTTGGTGCACTTTTTTGCGAGACATGAAATACATATCAGGCTTCGGTGGATTCAGGATGTAAACAAACCTCAATGCATCAAAGCCTGATGCAACAGAGGGCATTGGATATGAGCCGCAAAGATAGGGTAAGGTGTGTGCACGAGGATGTGGTGGGCTACCCCTTAGTGCCCGTTAGAATTCTATTTCGGGTGAAGGTGGTGGTTAATTCCCACCTTAGGCATCCGATAATTTTGGGTACAGATTGGCCACCTTTTGCACAATTATTGGGGAGTTTGTGTGCGGGGCGGGAGAGGGGTGAGGCGGCGACGCAGGCTGGAGATGCGGTGTTAGGGCCACCCCAGACTAGCTCGGAGGAAACGAGAGCGATGGGGGAATTAAAACCCCCTGAGCAAATGACTTTCCTCTGGAGCAGTCTAGGGATGAAACACTCAAAACTCACCATGGACGGACAGCTTCTCCAGCCTGATCGGCCACTCACCTTTCCCTATTTTTCCCTTATTAAAGATAGGTTGTATCGGGTAACCCAAGATACCCAAACAAAGAAAGATACAACCCAATTATTAGTCCCAAAAAGCTGTCAGGAAATTTTGTTCTAGGCGGCTCATTGTAGTCCCATTTGTTGTCCCGATTCTTTTGGCCAGGCATTCACAAGAACGTCCGCCGGTGGTGTGCGACATGTCGTGAATGTCAGCTGGCCATTAGAACGCACCAAGAATTGGGATAGATGGCTTGAGCCTCTGTTGTTTGCGGTGCGGGAGGTCCCCATTCAAGCTTCTCTATGGCCATCAGCCCCAGGGGGTGTTAGACGTCATTAGAGAGGCTTGGGAGGAGGGGCCTTCGAACAGCCGTAGTCCAATGTCATGGACCTCCGAGCAAAACTTCACACTTTGGGGCGGCTCTCTATGGAGAATTTGCTCGGGGCTCAGGACAAACAAAGATGGCTGTACAACAGGGGTACCCGAGAACATCAATTTGCACTGGGAGAGAAAGTACTCGTATTACTCCCAACCTCAAGCTCGCAAGTGGCAAGGGCCGTTCATGGTTATACGGCGAGTGAGGGATCTTGACTATGAGGTAAGACGAACAGACATGGGCGATTCATGTCAAACTTGTCATCTCAATCTTCTAAAACGTTGGACTGAGGTGGCATCAGTTAAGTTAGCGGCGGTTTTGGTAGAGGAGGATCTCGGGCCAGAGGCGGCTGTTAAAACCAGTCCGCTGGTTCTAGAGGTGGGGGGAGATCACCTCTCGCCGCTGCAGCTCACTGATGTAGCCAAGTTGCAAAAAAAGATTTGCAGATGTGTTTTCGCCCCGGCCCGGTCGCACAAACCTCATACAACACCATATCGAAACGACCCCCGGTGAAGTGGCGCGCAGTTGTCCTTGTCATTTACCTGAACACAAAAAATTAATTTTGGATGAACAAGATGAATTAAAGGCCATGCTAGACTTGGGAGTAATAGAGGAGACGCATAGTGACTGGACGAGCCCGATAGTTTTGGTTTCTACAACCGACGGCTCCGTCCGGTTCTGTGTCGATTACAGAAAGGTGAATACAGTGTCGAAATTAGAAGCTTATCCAATGCCCCAAGTTGATGAGCTGCTTGATTGGTTAGGTTAGGCTCGCTTTTAAGTTGGGATAACACCAATCTGTTACCCTTCCCTTCGGTTTGTTCGGGGCTCCAGCCACCTTTCAGCTTCTCATGGACAAGATCCTCCGGCCCCATAGTGTGTACACTGAAGAGAGAGACCAGGTACAGCACCATTGGAAAAGAATGTCTAGCCATCTGCTGGGCCGTCCTCACCCTCCGCTATTACCTCCTCGGATGGGAATTCACCCTCTGTTCGGACCACGCACCCCTCCAGTGGCTCCACCGTGTGAAGGATACCAATGCACGTATCACCTGTTGGTACCTGGCTTTACAGCCCTTTGAGTTCAAGGTGGTCCACACGCTGTGGGCGCGGATGGTGGTATCCGCGAGAGGGGGCGTGGGAGGGCGAAGTGCAGTGGGAGAGTGAGTGTGGAGATGTGTGCCTGGAGAGAGAGAGGCTAAGTATTTGATTAATGACACCTGGTTTTAATTCCAGTGATTGGGGAAGAGCTGGATAAAGAGAGAACTCAAGCCAGGCTGAGGTGGTTCATGTTTGCTTACGGCTGGTGTGTGTGTGCAGCAGTCAGAAGCGCTAGACGGAGACTGCTGGGATATTTGAAAACTGATGCTTTTGTACGTTAGCATCACACATATCCAGCTTCATATCTATAGGTTTTCCTAGATGGTAGGTTTGTTCGGTAGCTCACAGAGTAGAGATGTACTTGATCCTGTGTAACTACAGTTCAACAAAACAGTTCAAATCTGTGTAAAGGGAAGTTGTAATGACATCATTGCATCAACAAGTGCCTTTTTATATTAGTTTTGCATTTGTTAACACTATCCGGTAGGTTTATTGTTGGATTTGGTGTAGTGCATATTTCTAACACGATAGAGCATTAACTTTTAGCAACAGTCCACAGATATTTGGATTTTGGATTTTTCAATTCTGAACCGCCACAATAACTACATCAACGTAATAAAAACGTACCAGGATTCACATATTGAACCTGTGTTTTAGCGCCACTCATTGGATATTTCTCTTTGAAACTGCAGCAAAACGTGCATTAAGGCACGTAACAACAGTGTTGCACAAAAAGGGCAAAGAGGTACATATTTTTATGAGACCAGGTTGAGAAAATGTGTCCAACAGTTGTGTTTTGATATAATGCACATCTAACAAGTGAAAAGCACAACTGACAGCAGCAGCTAAGTATAATCAGGGTCACATGTCCATGCACTCAAGATAACAAATCATCTTTATAAGGTCAATATCTACCCACAGTCTTACAGCCATAGACTGCAAATCTGACAAAGCTGACAGCATCAAGCAATGTGTTTACCTGGAATTTAATGATAAGAATAAATGCTCTTAGAGGCTTTGGGATCTGAATTAAAAGCCGACAGCACAAACTTGAAGGCCATTAAACAAGCTGTGGATAGGTAATGCGTATTTGAAACATTAGTACACGTCAGTGTTTTCATAAATTTACTGTAAAGCATAAAGGAAAGAATGGTGTTCTGCAAGGAAAGACGCAAATATTATTGAATTAATATTTGCGTGTTTTCATGTGCCAGAAAATATTCTCTCTTTTTTTTCATGAAGGACATGCCATTGTAATTTAATGTTGTTTTGTGATGGGACAACAAAGTTTGAAGGAAGGTCATGTTGAGGCTGTGTGTTTCTAAAGCGGGATTCGTGACTCATTTTAGACTGTAGATATAGTCATGCAGCTGTCTGATGAAATAAAAGATAAAAAGCATGAATAATTCAAAAATACAATCTTAAATGCGGAAAGAGATTTTTAGAAAGACCTTAATTGAACTTGTCTGGCCAGACTGACCTAGACATCCCTGGCCTACACTATTTCATAGTGTTCCAATCAAATTATTACGGCTCACGGTAGAAGTTTGAATTGGCAATCATCATTGTATAAAAATTACACTGAAAATAATTGGAGTGCAATATTAGTATATGTTAGGCTAAACTGTGCCAAATTTATTGTTTTTGACAGTTGTATTCAATTAAATGCCATTCAAATCCTTCTCATAGCCATATAGACTGTTTTAAAACTCTGCAAATGTATGCACTTATTAACTCTAATATATTAAAGATCCATGAATTATTTATATGTACCTATCAGGCTAAAATAAAAAGCATTTATTATTCATGTATAAATTGTTAGGACCCAGAGTGAGCATGTTGGGTCAAGTGCCAGCCAGTCTAATTCAGTCTGAGATAAAACTGTTTATAATAATGCATTGCTTACAGTAGGTAAGAAGGTTTTAATTGCACGGTTGCATAACTGGAGGTTTTTATAGTCACAACTATTTCTCCTAATGCATTAAAATGTATGTTTATGTAATGATAGAAAAAAAAAACATTTCTACCAAAATTTTTTTACTAAATTAACAAGAAATCTCAGTCAAAGGATGTGTAACTGAATAAGGAAATATTTTGGACTGAAATCTGTAACTTCTTACACAGTGATTTTCCAAGTCAGCCCTTTTGAGAGATCTGAATTTGCATTACAATGGCAGATATGTTGTTGCCAAAGTGCCTCTTGTTTATAAGGCCTTGCGGGAACATCTCAGCATTTGTCAAGCATTTACTATCCGAAGCAAATGCTTCCTCTGTATTGACAGATCAGCTCCTTTCCTTGGCCCAGTGACTTGTGGCCAAAACAACACCAGAAAATATGGGTATTGTAAAAAAAAAAAATTAAGCAAAGTCACTTTGTTTTATGCCCTGTAAAGGCATGAAAGTAGAGGAACAGCATTGTATAATTTCATTGGCTCGAGAGACAAACTCGCTGCAGCAAGCAGATAGAGTTTCCAGCAAGCAGCCAGAGGGGCCTCTGGAAGTTCAGCAGGACTTATCAGCTCACAACAGTGGGGTTATACTATTCTTTCAGCTCAGCGAGCACATCCACTGGCTCTGCTCTCACAACATTCAGATGACATTGGGAGATTTCATCATGCCTGGGTGATGCTCTCAGTAACATGATGCTTGGTGTGTGCTTACGTTATTTCCCTGATCCCCACTACTGTCAGGATCACGGGTGCTTTTCATGTTTTGTTTTTATTTTAAGCACATGGGTTGAGCTGTCTTTTGCCACTTGATTCAGGCTCTAATTATTATCCTTGTTATCTCATTTAGCGCAACTGCTCGCACCTGACTCTGATCCCTATCCATTTTCTCCCCTTTATCTCTCCCTCATGTTTGCTGGTTTTTGTCGGATCGTGATTCTCTGTCATGTCTTCCCTTTTGAGGCCGCTGTTTAAACGGATTGTTTAATTTTTATTTTTCCCCTTTGAGGCCGCTGTGTAACTTCTGATTTTCCTGAGAGCGCCTGTGGACTGTTTCTGCCTCTAGTTGCTTTTCATTTTTATTTTTCCCTTTTAAACGAATGCAGCAGCTACCCAGGGCCGACTATATTGCCTGAAGACCTCTTTTTTTTTTTTTTCCCCCGATGCAGAGGATTGTTTTTGTGTGCACTCTGTCTTCCTGATTGAAAGGGGAAAGAATAAAGAAACTTTGTTTTGCACCCGCACTTGTATCCCGCCTGTATTCCTGACAACTACGTCACATCTGGACATATGAAAGAGAATCTTCCACCTTCATACACCAACAAGGGAATTAATATTTACTGAATCTCATAGTTTTTACTTTTTTGTAATTAACTCATACGGTCATATCTCATATTTTTATCTCATAATTATGACTTTGAGATATGACTATGAGATACTATGTTATAATTACAAGATAAAAATTTAAAAATATTAATTAAAAAATTATAGTAAAAACATTTTAACTTATAAACATATAATATACTTATAAATAAATTAGTATATACATGCATTTATGTGTAGTAATTATCTCATACTGTCATATTTGATTAATTTATCTGATAATAATGACTTAATTTCATAGTTAAAATTTGTATGTAGTAAGTATATCTCATATTTAATGACTTAACTTCATAATTTTAACTTTTCATGTAATAATTATCTCATACTGTTATATCTCATATTTTCCTGATAATATCTCATAATTATGACTAAATTTCATAAATTTTCATCTCATAATTAGTATTTATTTTAAAAAATATGGTTAATCAAAGCATTTTTTCTCATGTGTCACAAATGTGTTTACACATTCTTTAATACAAAATCCCAAAAATAACACCAAAGCCGTGCTCCACTGAAACACAGTTATACTACAACTTAAGAACAGTGACGGGATTAACTGTGTGGGTGTTTGTTAGAGTAATTCAGCATCTTAACACTTACTATCACAGACCCAACAAACAGCATCCGCTCTTCCAGTCTCTTGATGGATCCCTTCTCCTTTTTTGCTACTTTCTACACAGAATTCTCTGATCTGACAATTCAAAAACAGTGTTATTGTACTTAAAACAGTAACAAACTTAGATGTTTTTCTCATGCAGATTAAAGACCTTTCTCATACAGGAAACAATCAGTGCAATACAAACAGAAAAGGTTAATAAATGTTACAAAAGACTGCAAAGTGTAATAAAAAGACAGCAATTTTAAAACCAAAACTCCCAGGACTCAACCTTCAACCTGCAGATAGTATAGCAATTGATGTCACAATATAGTGCACAATGATTGTGATAATAATCATGTGCTGGAAAAGTATAGTCAAGCCTGAGCATGAGGGTCATTCAGTGTTATTACTGCTTCGTGGGGCGTACCGTCTGGGAGTTGTAACCGTTTCGGAATTGGATGGTAATTTTTTTGATGCCACAGTTCCTCCAACCAAATCCTGGAATGGAGATTAGTTTGCAGTCAGCTAGGTGCGAATCCTATAAATTGACACAGGCTTTATGAGATCCCTGAATTTGCCATGCTGTATGATCTAAATGCTGAAACCCTCAGCTGCGTCCCAGAGAGCCTTCCAGCAAGAAATATTGGCTTTTAAATTGGTCGTTTTCCTTCTAAACGGATACAATCCCAAGCAATGTCAATGACACCTTGCCGGGAACAACTATTAGCTATTATTATGTATGTAGCTCATAACTTCTTTCCGATTTTCGTCCATTTTTTTTAACTCGCCTATAATAGTTTTTGCAGGGGGGTCAAAACAATGCATTTCCCCTCTTTACATTTATTCTTTAAGAAAAGCAGCTTTGCTTTGGAAAATGTGTTAAGCTAAATAAATAAGCTTCTAAGTGCTTCTAAAAACTGTCCATTTGCTTCAGGCTAAACCATCCTTGTGTGCCTGATAAATAATTTGCAGCTCTCCTCCAAAGTTGCATTATCGTTAGGATCCATGATCCTGACTTCTTTCTTTGCTCATTACATTTGTGGAAAATGCTTGGCGAAGCGTTTTGTTAAGAGTGCAATTACGTGCTTGTTTGGAAGCTCCTGAGAGCATTGCTTTTGGGGTTGCACAACAATCGTCTCTAAAACCTGTCATGTTCTTCCTCCAATATAATGCAACAGAGAACCTCTTTCTAAAATGCGGACTAAAGGCAGTCTGTCGAAAGCTGCATGAGATGGTCCCTCCAGCCCCTGAAGTCACGTTCACTTCACTCTGTCTCGGGGCACATTACCGAGGCAGACACAATAAATGAGCAGTAATTAGCAGGTTGAGATTATTTAGATAAGACAGATGTTATGCAAATTACTATGAATAACTCAGCTGCTGTTAATTAGATTTTGGGCCTTTATTACCTCATTTCTACTTACACTTAAGAAGAGTTTAATGTGCAACATTCTATTAGAAGTTTGGATTGACTTCTTATGGCCTAGTGACATTTATTAATTAAAGCCACACTACTACTATACACAGAATTCCATTACTGAGCAAGTACATCAGAAACCTCTGTGGTAAATCTGTAATAAAGATTCATGTTTTAGAAGTATTTCCTAGTAAATCGCATGGGTCTGAGTGTATTGCATGTGTGGTGGTAGATTGAAATAAGCTGGAAGCTTGAAGCTGTGATAAGTGAGCAACACTGATAATGGATTTTTTTAAAGTGACAACCATGGTTGAACCAAGAAACATTGAACCAAAGAGTAAAGTTGAGATAATTCATTATAGTTTCCACCATTTGACCTTATCTGATAGTAATCGTTACGTGCACACTAAAAAGAAAAAGCATCCATTCATGAAAAAGCTGATTTCGGGCCATTTCCTTTAAGCCTACACAGAACTATGAACTATGACTAATTGTACTGTGTTAGCATGAAGGATTTTCCATATTGATTCTGAATTATGTATTGTATTGTGTTTTAGTGCTTAAAGAAATGTCCATAAACTTAAACGATATTGTCCTGTCAGAATATAACCAGTACTACTTTTGTTTTTCTATGGATTAAAAAAAAAATGATATACAGAAAATCCCTTCACACTGGACCCTGCTGTAGAGTTAGGGAAATGTCCATGAACTTTACAAATAATGTGCTTGCAGAAAATTACTGTACCATACCTTTTTTTATATACAGTATAATGGATTTTTTCTTACAGTGTAGTAGACATAACAATTAATAGTAATATCCAAGGCCAAGCGGTGGGAGCTATTCTAAATTATTATAACTTCATTATTTTTGGTTCAGTGTATGAAACACCATTTTTAGAAAAATGCAAGATCCATATTTAACCGTTCCCTGCTGGAAAAAACAGCATATGCTGAATGTATGTAATGTAAGGTATGTTTTAATGCTGGGTTTGCTGGTTTAAGATGGTTTATGCTGGTCCTTTGATGGTTTAAGTTTACCGTTTTGCTGGTTTATACTGGTCCTTAGCTGGTTTAAGCTGGTCTTTGCTGGTTTGAGCTGAACGCTTTGCTGGTTTATACTGGTCCTTTGATGGTTTATGCTGGTCTTTGCTGGTTTAAGTTGGTCTTTGCTGGTTTAATCTGACCATTTTGCTGATTTACGCTGGTTCTTTTCTGGGTTAAACTGCCCGTTTTGCTGGTTTATGCTGGTCTTTTGGCTGGTTTAAGCAGGTCTTTGCTGGTTTAAGCTGAATGTTTTGCTGGTTTATACTGGTCCTTTGATGGTTTATGCTGGTCTTTGCTCGTTTAATCTGACCATTTTGCTGGTTTATGCTGGTCTTTTCTGGTTTAAACTGATCGTTTTGCTGGTTTATGCTGGTCTTTTGGCTGGTTTTTGCTGGTCTTTTTTGGTTTAAGCTGACCATTTTGCTGGTTTATGCTGGTCTTTGCTGGTTTAAGTTGGTCTTTGCTGGTTTAAGCTGACCATTTTGCAGATTTATGCTGGTTCTTTACTGGTTTATGCTGGTCTTTTCTGGTTTAAACTGACCGTTTGCTGGTTTATGCTGGTCTTTTTGCTTGTTTATGTTGGTTACGTGCTGGCAAAGGAAAAGCAGAAACCAGCGAAGGACCAGCATAAACCAGCAAAACAGCCATCTTAAACCAGCATAAACCAGCAAAGGGCCATCTTAAACCAGCATCCCAGCATCAAAACATACCTAACCAGCATATGCTGTTTTTTTCAGCAGGGTTAAAGGGATAGTTCACCCAAAAATGAAAATTTGATGTTTATTTTAGGGCTGTCCCCGAATAGTCGAAGATTCGATGCATCGATATGCGGAGCCTGATTCGACCACCGATCTCACAGTC
>JAUMHQ010000033.1:3450079-3464920 GCA_032361165.1 Enteromius paludinosus | reverse complement strand
TGTCCATGTACTGAACTGTTATTATTCAACCATGCCAAGGTCAATTCAGTTTTCCATTCTATGGCACCTTTAATGTTCCCTGTCATATACATAAAATGCAAAGGATGAGGAATTTCCTCTCCCAACCTCTTTCTCACTGTACGAGATGTTTCGGATTCCACTCCAGGGGAAGGATTTGTTGGGGCTGAGCTTGTTGTTGGGGCTGTAGATGTGAAGACCCTGAGCATCAACTCCAAGAAGCAGCTCTGTGTCCCTCTTATTTTGCTGTGAGATTTAATTTCATCATTTATAATTCATCAACAATAACTTGCTGGTAACTACAAACGAGATGCATCAAAATACACCAATTAAAATGCAATCATCTCAATTCTGAATAGCATTAAACACAGTGGGATCCAAACGCCTGAGACAACAATATTTAGTATTTTTCTAATTTAATCATTTTTTGAAACAAATATATAAAAATTTTGCATTAAAAAAACAAAGTGTGGACCGCAGTAGGTAAGCTTTCTCCCAATTAGTGTACAATAAAATATATTTAAAAAAACATACAATAAAACTAGAAACTTACTGTAATAGAAAAGTAACTAACTCCATACATCTCTAGATCCTGTGCTATTTTTAGATACTCCATCTCAGCTTCGTCCCTACAAACACAAAACAAATGTACCGTGTCTTTTATATCCAAGCGGTTTACATGGACACCACAGGATATGCGCAGCCTTACCTTGTGATATTTCTGTGTTCAGCATACCAAGCTGTTATCTTCTCTTCCCACATGTCTGGAGTCATCTGATACTGCATCAGCACCTGGACAATAAAGCACAGAAATCAAACACATGTCATGTTAATGAATTCAAATGCCGGAGATTGATAAATGAACCCATTCTCAGGTGGTACAGCCATTCCTCACTCTTTTGGGCAGGAGTTCATCTTGAGCTAAAAAACCTGGCTTGTGAAAGTTTGGATCATAGTCCCCATACTGCAGAAAGGAAGACAAACAGGAAATGTTTCAGTATTTAGATGCATCCTATCATCGAAAACTCCACTGATATGGAGACCTACCTTGGCTTGAACAGCATACGACGCTAAAAGAACAGAGGCTTCTGGAGAGCAAAATATTTCCTCATCTAGTATCTGCTTCTTGACCTTGGTGCAGAAACAGGAAGAGTTTTCATTTCAACTTTAGAAGACCTTTTCTCAAAGAAAACTAAATAAATGATTGCCAAAGGTCTCTGTAGAGCGGAAAAGACCATCATGGACAGATATCATGCCAGATTCACGAGAACAACTCCCACATACTTGTAAGAAGAAGAGGTGCTGAGTAATTTCCTGAACGAGCTCGTCCTCGACTTTCTCAGGGAAGAATTTGGCGAGAAAATGAAATGTTATCGGAGAGTCCTTAGGAACTTCTTGATCCAAAACCTAGAAGGATTTAAAAATTCAACAAATTGTCAAAGTAATTCATATATTACTATAAAAAGCTCTCAGTACCAGCTCCGCACTGCGGTTACATCTCACCCGTTTATCAGGCTTCAGCCAGGCATAAGTGTCTTTCACTGTGTATCGAAGGCCAAAGAACCACGTTTCCCTCAAACCAATGGTCCGGCACACAAGGTCAAACAAATCTTTCCCTTTCCATTTGACCTGAAAGACACAAATACACATAGAAAAATATGATAATGCAGGCAGACAGAAACCAAAACACGCAGTAATGCACGTCCATATTTGTTTACCTCACAACTGAACTCCATTTCAGCATCCATGGTGCTGACTTTGACTTTAAAAGTCTTTGGTTGCTTCTTTTTTAGACCCAAAATCGACATTGTGACTTCTTAAATCACCTGAATACAAAAAAGTTACTGTGATGTCCCAGTATATCTTACATAAGAAAACATTTCTGAGAAAATATATAGACAAATGTAAAAATAAAATGGAGAAAAATTCATAGTTATAAATACATATTCATAAAAAATATATATCTTTCTAACTATGTAAAATAATGAATTAAACATTTCACATCCTTTGCATTGTAATTAGTGCAGCGTGTATCTTTCTATACAAGCGCTACTTTCACAATTCACATGGCAGATGCGTGGAGTCAGACGACCACAGGTAGGTCGCATGCACGCTGATGATTATTTACACACAGTGCTGTAGATTAAAGACTTCTTTTCATTTTCAAGAAAACATGATCGGTTTTATCTTTTTTTGAGTCAGACACAGTCTGCCATGTTATAACGAGCGAGCAAGAAGCAACGTACACGACTTAACAGAGCTTGAATTTCTTTCTTCTGACCCAGCATGAAACATTGAGCTAAAATGTCACATTAAACTGTAAAGACAACACTTCAGAATATAGTTCTTAAAGATTTAATGATGAAAGCAGCTACATATCGATCAGTTACCTTGAATAGGTTATGTGCTGAAACAAGGCCCGATCCACGGCGAGGAGTTTCCAGTCTCTCCGCTAAACCACAACAATGCAAACCGGATTTGGTTTGCTCCCCTACATGGAAATCACTGTAAAGCAGTCGAAAAGTGTTTAAAACTTTTTAAAAGAGTCCATTTTCTTATGAAACCATCAGCTGGGCGGTTGTGGATTATAAATCTGATGCTGTGTTTAGTTGAATGTGTTGGATAGAGGGTTTGGAGTACTTTGTTGTTGATGTTCTGTAGCGCCCTCTACTGGAAGGACGAAGAGTTTAAGGGATTTACTACAGTGATTTATGGGCACACTGTTAGCTAAAAAAACATTTTAATGAGACTTATGCTGTTATCTTATTTTTTAAATGTGATTTAGTAAGTTAGTTTAATGTGTAGTGTTTAATCGGACGGTTTATGTACATATTTGACTTGAGTTTCATATATTTGCTTGTAGTTACAAATAATATACATGTTGGGTTTTTTTATATTTACATGATTTTTTTCAAATGCATTCTACAGTACATCTGTATGTGCGTATATACTTTTATATAAACACCATATAAATGTATGAACTTGTCACAAAGTCATAAAAATATTCTGAAAGACATTGCCTGAAAGCACAGCAGAGTTTGTCATTTTTCCTGAAGGAATGGCAAACAGCAGTCGGACCTTTTCTGATGTGAGGAATGTGATCCTGTCAGCCCATAAAAACACAGGGGCCCAAGATAAGGTTGGCTTCTACGATACCTGGGCTGAAAACTATGAGCAGGTAAACCTTAGGCACCAGGGCTTTTTCGATGTACTTTTTTCCAGTAAAAACTATTTTCATCTGTAATTTGCTTTCTCAGGATGTAGCGCTGCTGGATTACCGCGCTCCCTTGTTAGCAGCCGAGTGTGCAAGCTCATTTTTCAGAGGTGACCGAGAGAAGGCCGCTGTCCTGGATGTGGCGTGTGGAACCGGCCTGGTCTCTGCACACGTAAGCATTGCTTTATTTGAATTCTGGTGGGCATGATAAACCTGGTTAAGCGAAGAATTATATATTTTTTTCTCAATTCCAATTTGTTTGAGGGAAGCTGAAGAAAATGGGGTTTGGTCATTTTGTTGGAATCGATGGAAGTTTGAAGATGTTGGAGTTGGCAAAGAAAACTGGACTTTATCAGCAGCTTACGCAATGTCTGCTCGGTCGAGATGAAATTCCTGTTGAATCTGGTAACCATGCTGTGGACTTTAATGCTTTTACTGTCAAAATGTAATCTGTATTTACTTATCAGAAATGCCTGTTTGGATATCATGTTGCAATTTCAGCCTGTTGTAATAAAGATAAACAGTTACAGAGTTATTAAAACCACTGCTTTTTTGAATTTCATATGAATGCAAATATTGACTTGACTTGTTATAACTAATAACCTGTATCATAAAACATGCCTTTTTCTCTCCTTTGTCTCAGAAACGTATGATGTTGTTATAATTGTTGGAGCTCTGAGCGTTGGGCAAGTCCCTTTAGCAGTCATCAGCGAACTCTGGGATGCTACAAAACCAGGTAACTTGTACATTTCACAGCTGCATTCTAAGGCGAGACAGGACGGCACCGCACCACATCTAAATCCCACGTTCCTATCACATTCCGCATGTATTCTTCACTGCCTGCGATATCCCACAATCCTGTGGGTTCAATCCCGTGACACTTCAGAAGTCTGAAAGTTGGCGAAGGAAAAGTACTTTTGGATGCATGTAGAGCACTTTCAGATATTTTCCCAAACTTTATCATTCTCTGTGACAGGTGGCTATGTGTGCATGACTACAAGAGGAAACACTGACAACCGGGAGTACAAGGCTGAAATGGAGCAAATGATCAGAGCACTTGAGGAAGAGCAGAAATGGAGCTGTGTGACTGTAGCTGAGGTGGAGGAGTGGGAGAAGGCCGTTTCAGAACAGGACAGCGGGTACATTCCAGGTGCCATTTATTTGTATCAGAAAGGTTTTAAATGCAGTCTATGATTTTAGGACCAAACAAGGGAAACCCAAATATGACCAAATATGCTCAATAATCCATGCGGCTATTCAAAAGAGCTCTTTTTCCACCAGCAGGTGGTGGCATTTTGTCAGAAATTAAAAGATCACTTGTTTTGAAAATGTTTTTTCCCCCAGAGAAGCCGCACGATAAGAGAAAAGCACTTGTTTTGGCACAGAGTTATGTCACGTGGCACTGGTACACAGTACAGCCATTCGAAAAACGTTCAGGTTTTTGTTCAAATAAAGTCCATGGACCTAAAGGATATTGTGAGAAAATGTCTAAGGTGTGTGGTTACAAATCTACCATTCCCTAGTTACATCTAACCTTTCGGCTTGCCACTCCTCGATACTCCGATGCTAAACTTTTGAAACTGCCATTTCCGCTGGTGTCATGTGACATAAATAAAGCACACAAACAGACTGTAGAGTGTGTACATTAAATAAAATGATTGTACAAGTAAATATTGATTTTTCGAAGGTTGTTGTCGTTGAAATCCAGTGTTAAAATTGCATTATACTTTATGTGATTAAATAAACATCAATACCTAACAACGGCCATTAAAGCACATTTGATTTTGTGTGAGTTAGACAAAATTTCAGATATTTATAACTAAATGAACACATTCCAAATTAACATAGAGTGGATATAAAATTTTATTAGTTTGTGAGTCTTTTTATAAACGTATAAACAGGTTCACATTGTTCTGGCTAAACATTCAGGAAGTACTCACTATATTTAATAACTTGTAACAGCTAATTCAATTGAACTTTTATCACTTCAGCTTAAGCTTCACTACAACACACTCTTTTTAAACATTCTGTGTCTTGACAGAATGCAAAGCACTTTCATGAGGTGATACTTTCTGTTAAACCGGTTTGGCCTGGATCTGCCGTTTCATTCAGTGCTCGAGCTGACACACATGAAAGGCTAACAATGAAGAGAGTGTTCTTTTCCCTCCCTTGTAACATTTCAACCGAACCATTGTCCATCTCTGAAAGACCACCTGTGTGGCCAAGATCATAGCAGTGCTTTATATGACTATATGACTGTATTCAACCAGAAATATGCTCACTCTAGTTTTCTAGCAGGAAAACAACATAGTATTTGAATGAAACCGACCAATTTCCATGTGTTTGTTAAAGAGACGTCAGGTTTTTTTTTACGCTACAAAGGAGAACCGTGCTAAGTACAGTGCATGGTTAAACATTTTTCAGCTTACAATCATAAATTCACAAACAAAAGCTATTAGAATGAACTATAAAACAGCATAATAATCATGACTGCTAAGCGTAAGTTACAGTGCAAATCTTCATCTCGTAAAGTGTCTCAGAAAGATATCAGAATAAACTAACTGAGATCATTATCAGTACTAAGTTTCAAATATTCTTCATTTAACTATACATTCTTCATATTCACAGTGCTATGGCAGATATATGACTGTCCAAGTGCATTTGCGTTTGCCAGCATTAGCTGTCTCCTTATTCAAATGTATGTCTTGGGAGCATCTTCAGTCTCACTGGGATCAGAGGCAGTCAATGTCTGATCCAAACCATCATCAATCAGCTGGGACTTAGTCGACGCCCCCTCGTCCCGCTCAGGTTCTGACATCATTTCGGCTCTGGCAAGCTGAGACTTTGTAGTTGACGGCCTGCTCTGCTGGGAGCCCGCAGAAGGAGGTCTGCCCTGATTCATAGGAGCTTTCTGAATCCACTGGGACCTCACAGATGGAGCGCCACTCTGAAGCGACCTCACAGAGACAGGCCGCATCTTCTGGGAGCCCGCCCTGCTGGACCCTGCCTGAGAAGAGCGCACAATCAGGTACTTCACTGAGCGGCCGCTGTCGTCTTCTGCTTTTTCTTTGCAGATAGTGGTGCAGAGCATTCCTCCTCCCAAAATGAGAACGATGGATGCGCCCCAACCGACATAAATGGCACCACCGATCTCCCTTTTCTGCGAATCGGTCATCTGCGGGTTGTAAAACGTTCTCACCACAATCCCAGCCGACCAGGAGACGGGGATCAGGCAGACGACTCCGGCAACAATCAACATGACGCCGGCAGCTGTGGCGATCCTGGCTTTGGATCTTTTGGATTGGTCCATGAAAATGGTGCACTTCCCTCCGATGAAGGCTAAAACAAGGCCCGCTGCTCCCAAAAGCACTGCCATCACCATGAGGGCCCGAGCTGCCTGCAAATCGGTGCTTAGCGCGAGCGTTGATTCGTACGGCTTGCACTGCATTTGGCCCGTGCTTTGGATCACGCAGCTCATCCAAATGCCCTCCCACATGATCTCTGAAGTTACAATGGTGGTCCCAATGAAGGCCGTCACACGCCACATTGGCATGATGCAGGACAGGAGGGCTCCCACCCATCCCAGTAGCGCCAAGGCGCTGGCTAGCATGTGCATGCCTAGAGAAGCCATTTCGCTGAGGTTCAGTTATCCACGTCCACAGCTACACTAAGGCCTCTTGTCGCCAGTTAGAGCCTTTTTGAAGGCCTTGTGGTGTTTCCTTCTTCACTCAATCCTGTCTGAAGCTCGGCTTTCACTCTGGTGACAGTGATGAGGTGTTTGTATGCTAAAAAGAGAGCGTATGACTGAGGAGGCGGGTGCAGTTAAACAGACCAATCCTCCATTAGCCCGCACACTACCAGACTAACCAGATTCCTTCTTCTAGCCATGGACTATATGGGCGGGTCATGTAAAAAGAGGTAGATGGGCTTCTGTTTAGTTGGGAATTTGCATTAGGCTGCTGAAAAGGACTCAGGTGTTTGCGTGTCACTTACATGCATGCAGTTTCGATCTCACGCTTTTTTTTTTTTTATGTTTTAGAGATTGGTTTGAAGTGCTGACCACCAAGCCTGTATATCTAATGGCATCATCATTAAATAACACTTTTTACACCTATTAGTTGCTTATTAGCATGCATATTACTAGAATATGTTAGTAGCCAGTTTTGACTCCATTGACGTCTCACAACATATCGCTGTCATTTCTATAAAAAGAAAGAAAGAGGTTTGGATTGATATAAGGGCAATGAAATGATTACAGAATAAATTTTTTGGGTGAACTGTCCCTTTTAAATGACTTGTGCTATGATACTGCCATGCATTTATTATATATTGCATATATTATGGAAGATAACTAATTTAAATGACTATAATAAATGGTAAAAGTTTAATGCAAATTGAATGCCAAACAGGATTGTTGTGACTATGTTTACAGTCTTGCTTATTATTTTTTTTTAAATGATTAGGCATGATGAGTCACAGAGCATTTATTTCAAGTATTTTCTTAAGGTCTTAAAACAGCCGTGAAGAGAATGCTAAAGCCACTCATTACATTTCGATTTTGTTATTGTCATACCTAAGGGTTGAAACCCTAGTTGTGAGTCAGTCATGGTGTGGAAAATACCTACCCAAAAAAATAAGGCCAGTTTCTTTCTGTTGTAATCGTAAACATGTGGGAATACACACACAGCCACAATGTTTGAGTGCAATAATCATTTTTATTAAGTATACATTGCTACATATCATATGAATAATTGTTATAAGGTGAAATGAAAATAACTAGAATCACAGTTTAATGATTTTTTTTTAAGTATGCTGTCTCTGATTGACTTACATGACAAATATGTATTATTGCACTACTGTTGAAAAACATTGGGGTCACTAATAATTTAAAAAGACGTTAATACCTTCATTTATAAGCGTAGGCTTGTGAACACAAACTTCATTAAAAAAATATACCAACATACTGAGCTCCAACATTTAATCGCTGCTATATATTATATGAGCAGTATTATTTAAGTGAAAGACAAACCAAAAGTATTTTGAACACAGTGCTATTTGCTGTCAGACTCAACATTAGTTCTTGTACAGAAACAAAACTTCTGGGGCAACTTAATTTCAGTTCTTCTTCAGCTCACTATCATTTGTTTAATCGGTTCATACGTAAGCTTTGCTGCTGTCAACAGACCTGGCTTTTGTATACATCACATTACGGCGATCTTCCTCACGCGGTGGGCACGAGGCGCAGAGGAGACCTCCACCCAAAAGCAGCAAACCTGCAGAAGCCCAGCCGATGTAAAGCGCCTCCCCAAGCTCCCTCTTCTGACCTTCCACCAACACAGGGTTGTAGAAGTCCCTGATTATGGTATTTGCGGTCCAGCAGACAGGAATGAGCACAAGAAGTCCAGCAATGATGAAGATGACTCCACTGGCGATAGCGACCTTCGCTTTAGACGCTTCTTCTTCCACAAAGTTGGTGCACTTTCCTCCTACGATGCTCATGATGAGTCCAAAGACCCCAGCGATGATGGCGACGATCACCAAGGCTCTGGCGCCTTGCAGATCTTGAGGAAGAGCCAGGAGAGAGTCGTAGACCTTACACTGCATCTGTCCTGTGCTCTGAACCACGCAGTTCATCCATAAACCTTCCCAAATGATCTGCGAGGTCACAATGTTAGCTCCGATGAAGGCAGACACCTTCCAGCTGGGCAAGCCACAGATGACGACGCTTCCCAAGAAGCCGGCCATAGCCAGGCAGATTCCCAAGATTTGACATCCCGAAGACGGCATGTTTTTGAAATTGTTGCCTTAAAGGGAATGAATGAAGAAAGACCTTGATGTTATCCCCAGCTGCCGTTGGCTATGTCTCTGTATTGTTATATGTAACACTCACTTATAGGCTGTGTACAAAAAAATGGGGGAGGGAAACTAGTTTTAAGGTCTTTCCAGCTAGACTTGTTTCCTCCTTTTACTGGCCAAGGCAAATGTTTAGCCAAAGCCGCCAAGCTAGTTTTGTTTTAATCTGACCCACATTAGCAGCTGAATGTGCTTTGTAGTGAAACCTGTGTTATGTAAAAAGAAAATCTGGTCACACTTTAGATTAGTTACCATGTACTTACATTAAAAAAATTATAAGGTATACTCATTGTGGTCATTTTTTACTGCAAAACACTTTTGCTGCTATTGAGGTGGAATATGGGAATGAGGTTAGGGATGGGTTTGGTGATATGGGTAGGTTTAAGGGTAGGTTAAGATGTAAGGGATGGGTAAACGGTGTATAAATTTAACTAGAAAGGTATTTTTTAAAAGGTATGTACACTATAAATGTCTTTTTAATTTGAATGTCTGAATAGTTATAAAATTGACTATAAGGCTGAAATATGCCTACATAACACTGCTGTTTCTGCATATTCATATTCTGCATCTTTTTAGAATTGACTTCTATTTGCTCTTATTTACTTTATTTGTTACCGTCACACTAAGTACTAATCTTTGATGTACTACAGTACTACAAAATGTATTACAGTTGTATGTTTGACGCTATCATGTCTCTCTCTCTCATGTATCTGAAAGGGATGTTTCTAAGTCTGTGGTTTTCCTGTGGGTTTTTTTCTGTGCCCTCTAGAAATTATGGTACAAAAGCTGTCACTGGGGTAGTATCTTTTCAGAAGGTACATGTTTGTAACTAAAGGGTCAATTTTGGTACTTTAAAGGAACATATTAATACTTCAAGTGTACATTTTTTAACAAATACCTTTTATTTAATTAATACCTTTTATTTAATTTTAATACTTTTTTAAAAAAGTACCGAGTGTGGGATATATTTTTTTGCACTGTCATGGGGTTTTTTGTCGTCTCTGCGTTCATGTTGATAAGTGGTCTTACCACAAAAGATCTAAAATTGTATATACAACTTCTAATAGCATAGATTACCCTATATGGTTGTGTAAATGTTTATTGGTTGATAGCTATATTAGAGCCTCTTGCTCTTCTGCTTGTGCCACCTTCACAGGATGTCATCTTTTTATTTTGTGTACTTTAAAATATTCTACACAATAGTCTTAAATATTCTTGTGAGCTATCCTTCGGTCAAACCTGTGCTAAATATGCGTATAATTTGTATTTTCATTGTGTTCTCCAAATTAGAATAAGTAAAACACAAAACAATTTACATAAAAAGAGACAAGAATTACATTAAGTAGTAGTATTTATTTGACATTTTCACATTTTGGTCACATATATGTAAAATAAGATGACATATTTAAAATATTGCACGTTTGCTGGTAAATCCAAGGCAAACTCATATCTTAAAAAAGTTTAATAACTATACATCTAATTACTGCAGAACGCTACAGAAGACAGACATAAAACAAATGTAAAAACTGGAGTTACTAAGGGATTTTTTTCATTTGAGCCTGCAAATGAATAGAAAATTATGACAAAATAAAGAAATATTTTCATACATTATTTCAGTGCTGTACCAATTGCACTGCACTTAGTTAACATTACCATTTTATATATTGCATAAAAACATAAAACAGTCCTCAAATTGTGCCAGCTTTGCTCAGATCAGGAAAGAGATATTACAGACACAACCAGGAACACCCCTTGAGTCACTTGAGGTTGAACCAACACATCTGGATCAACATCTGTTGGAGTATGAGCTGATGAGCAGCCCACCACCTACAATCAGCAGAACACCAGCCACCCATCCTACAAAGATGGAGGCTCCCAGCTCTCCTTTTCTCCCCGATGCTTGAGGATTATAGAAGTCGACGATGATAACATACGCCGACCAGCTGACAGCAATAAGGCACATTACACCTGCAACTATAAAGACAGCACCAGCTGCTATTCCAATGTTAGTCTTTTTAAGCCGCTCTTCTCTGTAAAAGTTGGTGCAATCGGCTCCAACAACGCACAGTCCGACGGCGAGCACACTGACCGCGATAGAGGCACATATCAATGCCCGAGCTGCCTGGAGATCTTGAGTCAGAGCCAAGATGGAATCATACGCTTTGCACTGCATGTGAGCGGTGCTCTGCAGAACGCAGTTCATCCACAAGCCTTCCCAGAAAACCTGTGCTGTCACAATGTTTGCTCCCACGAAGGCTGTCACTTTCCACATAGGCAATGCACACACCAGGATAATACCGCATAGGCCCAGCACAGCCAGACATAGAGCCAAGATCTGCCGTCTCCTCATCTTTTATGGAACAAAGACGTTTCATCTGCAGTTAAAGAGAGGAAAACGTTGAAGTTGTAAGAGCGAATACTATTGACAAAGTGAATGCGCTTCCTTGTTGTGCCTCAGGTATTGGTATTTGAACAAAGAGAAAGCCAAGCAAGGGGAGGAGGCCAGTATAGAGTTTCCTGCTCAACTTGTTTCTTCTACTCCATATGTCCACAGTAAGGACAGATTTATAGAAAAAAAAAGTGACTGCAAGCAATAGCTAGCCTAAATTGAAAACACTAAAATTGGCATGGTTTTACTAAAGCGATGGTTTATCCAATTCAATATTGTGCCCTGAATGAATGATACATGCACTAAACACTATGGACCCAATAGTCTTATGCAGTAGGAATTATACAAGGTTATTTTATTATCCAACATCAGTAACCCCTCCCACTTCAATATGCAATTAAAGCTGCGACTGCTGAGAGCATAAAGTGCCCAACATCATACACATTCAGGCAATTAAAGTGCTCCTTTTTGGCATTTTTAGCATAAAAAAAAAACCTGCACTATTTATACAAAAAAGTTGTAGAATAGTGCATATTCCAACTGAGATGCACCTTCTGTCTTTACCTTTTTGCTAAATATGTGCTGTTTATTTTGCATTGTTTTTTCATGTATCAACAGAGGTTATGCTTCAAACAATGGTGGAAAATAAGGTGAACATTACGTTTATTCCTACACGCGTTCTTAAAAAAACATTTAAACCTAAATGCAAACAGCAGAAGTAAATATAAAAGCTATAAAAAAACACAATGGTTGTATTACTGGACTACCACTTCGCTTCCATGTTTTACTTGAAGTTGAGTGTTCAAATGGTTTATACAATGAGGCTGTGCAATTAGGCTATTGAGATGATCAGATTACCCGTTTAGTGTGATGAACACTGTAGACTCGTTTACCCACTTGTTAGTAACAGCCTTTTTTTAAAGGCAAGTGAAAGCTTGAAAAACAGGTTAACACTGGAAAATTGTTAACCAGTCCTTAGCCTCAGTTCAGGTATTTAACCAAAAAAAAAAAAAAAAAAACACACACCTGGCAATGGAGGTGAGGGTGCAAAATGCCAACCAATTTCTTTTTTTTTTAGGCAAAAACAGTTTCATTTTGGATTAAATGTGTAAAATCAAATCTCTGGGCTGCCTGCACAGATGGTTTTGACTAAGTTTTAAAAGACTGGTCATAACTTTTTGAAGTCATTTAAAAATAAATCTTCACAATGCCATGGAAGAACCTCTTAAGCTAATGGTTTCATAAAGAACCTTTAACATTTGAAGAGCATTTGTTTCAGAAAAGGTTCCTCTTGATGAAAGAAGGTTCTTCAGATTCTAAAAGGCATGAAACATGGTTCTTTAAAGAAGCTTTGGAGGAATGGTTCTTTGTGGTTAAATGGCACTGCTCTGAAGAACCATTTGAAGCGCCTTTATTTTTAGGTGTGTAAATAATGAATTTTAAACGAAAGTAAAAAGCAAGAATTTATTAGTTTGAATAGTCATGCAAGACCAGAAAGTTAAAAAAGTTAAAATCTCTTCCTTCACAAACAGGAGAATTCATTTTCAGTTGATAAAGTCTGAGTTTTCACACATAGGCACCTGGAGCAGACCTCGGAGCGGAGTACTTCACGGAGTAGCCACGATCGTCGCTCTTTGGGCACTGGCAACAGAGAAGCGCCCCCCCAATGATCAGCAGACCAGACGCTCCCCAGCCGATGAACAGCGACGCCCCCAGCTCCCGCTTCTGAGCCTCGGACAGAGCGGGGTTGTAGAAGTCTCTGATGACGGTGTTTGCGCACCAGCAGACCGGGATCAGGCACAGAACGCCACCCACCAGAAAGAAGACGCCGGCCGCGACCGCCACTTTAGCCTTCGCATCTTGTTCTTCAATGCAGTTGGTGCACTTGCCTCCAGCGACGGCCAGGAGAACTCCCAAGAAGGTCACGAGGATGGAGATGATAACAAGCGCTCGAGCTGCCTGGAGATCCTGTGGCAGCGCCAGCATGGAGTCGTAGACCTTGCACTGCATCTGTCCCGTGCTCTGCTGGACGCAGCTCATCCAGAGGCCTTCCCAGAAGATCTGTGCGGTCACGATGTTGGTGCCAATAAACGCCGTCACTTTCCACAATGGAAGCGCGCAGATAATGATGTCTCCCAACCAGCCGATGACCGCAAGAGCAAGGGCCAAGATCTGAAGTCCAGCAGATGCCATTTTTCTTTTCTTTTTTTTTTGTTAGTGTGTGAAGTAGCAGACTCTTAACAAACAAACGACCTCTACAGTGATTTATAGTGGATTTTGGAGGCGTGGTTTGTAATGTGATTTGATGCAGCTGGTCAGATTTTCCCGCTCTTCTCTCCTAATTAACCTCAATAAGCAAAACAAGGACACAGGCTAATCATCATGTCATTCGCAGTTGGCACATGTCATGTGCTCATCAATTTTTTTTCTCAAATCTGTCCGTTTCTCAAACGGAAGGCTGCATCCTCCGGAGGACGCATTTGTGGGCTGCATACGCCATCAAGCCTGGTTTATTTCAGTTAACTGAGCATTATATTCGCGAGTCATAAGCATAACGCAACACTTTACACATAAGAATAATGCTCAAATTTTGAACTGTTAATACTCTACAATTAGATGTTATTTATGACGTATGCAGCCATAAATGCGAGCTCTGGAGGATGCAGCCTTTGAAAGCCACTTAAGGCCTGCAATGCATTTGAAATGAGTGATTCTTTATCCTTTAATTTATACATGGCACACAATATACATTATTTTGCACAGGCCACAAAACACATATGTAGCCTTTATTTAGGCCTATATATTCAATTCAAGTTTTTTTTTATTTTTTTTTTATGTGTGTGTAAATTATATCCTTTTTATGTAATTTCCGTAATCTGTCCTTTTAACAAACCACAGCATAAAACACAAATGAAAATCTCACAATGAGTTTCATGAATCATTTTCTGTTTTCTGAAAGGCTTCATTGATATTTCATCATCTCATTATATTGAGAATTTTGTCTCAGTGTCTGTTGTTTAACATATTCCTTATTATTGTAATAAAGTAATTTCCCAGTGGGCAATTGATATCAAACTGATGTCAAATTGACATCAAACATTGACGTCAAAAAACATGTCAAAAACTTGACGTCAAATTGACGTCAAAACATAATGTCAAATTGATGTCAAAAAACAGGTCAAAAACGTAAATCAAATTGAGGTCAAAAGTGAAGTGAGTGAAGTGACTTGTGGCCAGGTATGGTGACCCATACTTGGAATTTGTCCTCTGCATTTAACCCATCCAACGTACACACACACAGCAGTGAGAAGTGATCAACCACACACACCGTGAACACACACCCGGAGCAGTGGGCAGCCATTGCTGC
>JAUMHQ010000033.1:3412451-3432239 GCA_032361165.1 Enteromius paludinosus | reverse complement strand
TCACCTACATCTTGGATGCCCTGGGGGTAAGTAAATAAACATCAATTTTTCATTTTTGGGTGAACTATCCCTTTAAACCTATACTCTGCAGGCCTGTGAGAATTGAGTTTGACACCCTTGTTCTAGACCAGGGCTGTCCAAACTCGGTCCTGGAGTGCAGGTGTCTCGCAGAGTTTAGCTCCAACTTGCCCCAACACACCTGCATGGAAGTTTCTAACATACATAGTAAGAGCTTGATTAGCTTCTTCAGGTGTGTTTGTTTAGGGTTGAGTTTGGACAGCCCTGTTCTAAACTAAATGTGAGCATGCATTTCTCATCTCACATGCACAAAAACTTCAGTATTTTTCCAAAAAAATCTAAAGACTAAAATGCAAACCTACTATAATCAAATATATTTTATGTATTCAATGCCATTTTATTAACCAATAAAAAAGCAAATATTATTTAAGATTCTACTTTTTATTATTGCTGAACTTTCGTCTTGCAATCCAAAATGGCTGAGGTTTATTATTTTCACTTTTATTGTGAAAGGGCCTTTACATTTGCCAGAAATATACATTTTTATTTTAAAAACCCAAATTGTTTGATTTTTAGGTTGTTGGGAAGACATATTTCCCATGTTTGTGAGAGTAGTACAAGCTAATGAATCAGAGCATTCCTTTAAAATGGCACATTCTGACAATATTTTGGGTTTGTTTACACAGCATTCTAGCTTTTAAGATATCATTCAGACACTAAAATAACCCATTAGTTGCACCGCAAAAGCCTGTTTCTCCTTTTTTATGATGATATGGATTAAGAAGGGGAAGCAGAATCAGCATGACTGATTTTCTGTATATCTGTTACAACCCAACTCCAACTAAAAAAAAACACTTTTGAAGTAAGTCAATAAAATTCATCTATCAACACTGTCTTCATTTTTAAGTTGGAGATCCTTAATGTACAACATTTCCAGTGTAATTGAGTTGAAATATTAGCCCTCTCCTCCACCCCCTTGGTTATTGATTTGTTCTTCCAGGTGCTTTTTCCTGGCTGAGCCTGTTTCTCTACTCCACACAATGTTAATAGGAATTAGATTACAAGGGAAAGCTAATACCAGCATATTGTTCTTCTCCCCGCAGTGGCCACAGCAGGCAGGTGACGTGCGCAAACCTGCTTCTCATCCTCTATGTCATCACATTAAGGTCCTCCTCCACTCGCACCTGTCTCTTTGGAATATAAAGGCTGCTTGGCTTCACAGCACTTTCAAAAGCACAAAGAAAGGAAGGATTGGGACGCAGACATCTATATTGACATCTCAGCACTAGGTAAATGACATTCCTCCCTCCGTTATTTAATACTGTGTTAGTACAGCTATTATTTGTGTATAATCTTCCCAACTCTTCCTAGGTTAAAAAAAAGGCATAAGAGGCACCATGTCGATGGGATTGGAGATCGGGGGCATTGCCCTGGGCATTATCGGTTGGATCATTAGCATTGTGACATGCGCTCTCCCAATGTGGCGTGTTTCGGCTTTCGTTGGAGCAAATATCGTCACGGCACAAGTCATCTGGGAAGGTTTATGGATGAATTGTGTCGTACAGAGCACCGGACAGATGCAGTGTAAGGTCTATGACTCCATGCTGGCTCTGTCTCAGGACCTTCAGGCTTCCAGAGCCATGTCGGTCGTCGCCATCATCTTGGCCGTCCTGGGCGTGCTGATCTCCGTCATGGGCGCCAAGTGCACCAACTGTATCGAGGATGAAGCATCCAAGGCTAAAGTGATGATCGTCGCCGGTGTGATGTTCATTATTGCCGGCATCCTTGAGCTCATTCCAGCTGCCTGGGTGGCAAACCAAACCATTCGGGACTTCTACAACCCTATACTGGTCGCCGCTCAACAAAGAGAGCTTGGGGCATCCATCTACATAGGGTTTGCCGCCGCCGCTCTGTTACTGATTGGAGGAGCAATGCTGTGCTGCACCTGTCCTCCACGTGAGAAGAAGTACAAGCCACCAAGAATGGGCTACTCCGCTCCACGCTCCGTCAGTGCTGGATATGATAGGAAGGACTACGTTTAAATGTGTAATAATTGTTTTGTAGAAAAACACACACAAAAAAAAGTCATTAGAAGGTTTTGAAGATCTCACAGAAAGGGTGGAGATACTTCTAAAGGACTCCGCAATGAAGGGTCACGCAGTGCTGTCAATATTTGCTTTTCGGCTGTTTAAGACTGGTGTGTGTGTATGTGTGTGTGCATTAAGGGCTGGTTTCGAAGGCTTGCCTGACAGGGATTAGTGTTTATACATTTCATATACATTTATAATATTTTATACGCTGTTGTTTAAATTTCATGTTTTTTGTTCAGCTGTTGCTTTTTTTGTGTCAAAAATTTATCTAAGGCATAACGTGGTGTCAAAATGTATATTTAAAACTGTTGTAAGCAGATATAAATATGCAAAGATATATGAAATCTGATATTATTTTAGGAAAGTCAGTCTGATGGCTTATCTATCACTTATGTACTGAAGAGGAGGTAAGAGGAAGAAGTTAGCTCTTTACATGTATTTGCTTATGAAAATTTCTCTGGACACAGAAACTGGACATGGTTTGTTTTTCCTTTTAGGTTTCAGTTTGTACAACATTTCCTTTCTGTATAGCTACGACCTTTTGTACAATTGTTTTATTATTCATAGAGATTTTTACAGATTTAAAACGCATTGAGCGTGTTGTCTAGATAATCAATTTAAATATTTGTCAATTGTTTTGCTTTTATATTATCAGAATTGAATGTGCGGGAAAGTATATATATTAAACAACTGGTCAGTTACAGCACACAATAGACGGTTGGAGTGGTTGTACCTGTTTGGCCCTTTGTTGTACAATTAGGGCAGAAATGTGACACATCCTGAGAGCGACCACTCGGTTTACAAACCTTAGGCAAGCTGTACTGTTTGCTATTGGTGGTGACAGACTGATCCAACCAAAACCAGTCTGAGCAAGGGAAAGAGGTTAGGGCAGAAACTCATAAGGCACAAAATGTTAGTTTACCTTCTTAAATGTCTATACTTGATTTCATTGTAATTTCAAAATAAATTCAATAAAAACAAAAGGTGTTCTTTAGAGTTGATTCGATTATTTCAGCTGATGCACACTGAGCAGCAAACAAAATATAAAGTAAGTTGCACACGTGGATTCAAAATGAAATTCAACAAGCACAGGTTACATTATTCCTGTAATTAAAGAATATCTTAGCAATTCATAAACTGTATAACTATAACTTGAAATGGAGACTCATTGCAATGAGTTATATTACAAAGACGGGCAGCAGGCCACGAAACCATGGTTAGTTGCAAACACATAACCCTAAGGGATATTAATACAAGCCTGTGCTCTATAATGCTGTAGCCATAGAGACAATGCTTGTGGAGGTGACGCCCTCTTCTCCACCTGTCAGAGGGGGAGGGGAACTCGTAGGAAAATCACTCACCTGCTGTGTTTGCTCTAAGGCTTTCTTCAATGCCAAGCTATTCAACTCTGGGTTTAATTCTCATCTAGTGTGAATATATAGAACATTTTTGTAATTATACATGTATTATTGTTATTGACAGACACCAGCACAAACATTATTGTGCTTTTGCCTGCATGTTAAAGAAAAAAAGAAAAAAAAAAAGTTTATTTATAAGTCAAATTAAATGGATTTCCCCTATATTTAAGTCGTGTAGAGAATGAGGAAGAGTTTAAAGGTCATATCAAAGTGTTTTTTACTTAACAGTGCAATTTAGAGAGATCACCATGAACATGAAGACAAAGAAAAAACTTTAGGTTGCACTTTTTATTTTTTACAGTATGTGTACTCGCATGTAATTACACATGCATATTGGTAATATATACATGTGTAGGGTTAGGTTTACAGCTAAGTTCAGGGTTAATACTTAGTAATTAACTAGTTATTATAATCATTATAATGTATGTCCATATATGTCAAGTATGAGAAACAGGGCTGTAAAATGAAGTGCTACCAAAAACAAACTAGAATAAAGATTTATGTATGGTTCATGCTCTGTTATAGTATTAATCAAGAGATAATATTTCCAACAACTCCACCTCCAAGACTTCAACAGTATTTACTTTTCATACTGACAATACTGTAACATTTTGATGCAGTATAAAGCAATATACATGAATGAACCTTCCAAAAAGTGTTTTCCTCATATTTTGGATCACAAAATGCATTGTGGTCATGCCAGTAAATGTAGGCTATACTGGTCAGTACCCTTCCTGTTTTTTGTTTTGTTTTGTTGTTTTTTTCCCCCATATACAGTGCATTTAGTTATAAGTCAGTGTAAGTTCTGGTATTTGTTTTGTTGTTGTTGTTTTTACTTTTTTAAGTGATAATACTTGTTTTAATGTTTTTCTTTCCTTTTTTTAAAAAATATATCCAGTTAAGAACTATGTAGAATAATTTTTCTAGCAGACATATTCAAATGAAATTCTGTATATAGATTTATATTCTAATCTTTCTCAGAGGATTAATAACATTACTTATATTCATGTGTATTGATATAATGTGCTAGATCGTTTAAAAACGTATTCATGTGCACATGAAAGCATAATTCTCTCCGTCTGCAGCGTTGATTATCTCAGGAATGTGAAGTGAAGTTTTCCTCCCCTCATCTCTCATTCTTTGCAGTCAACAGACTGAGACTTTTAGTGAAAGCAATGGTTTGCAGTCTATGTGCAACAATAACCAAAAAAGTAACCATAAAATTCATAATCAGAGGGCAAATTTCACTCCTGGCATTTTCTTCACCTTCTTCTCCCTAATCAATGCAGTATTATGTGTAATTACAGCTATTATTCGCTCAGTGTATAGTAGACTAAAGATTCAAAGGTTAAGGTCTGATAAGCAATGGAAAGATTTCTTTATCATAATGTTTGAATTTTAAAAAGGTTCCAAAAAGGTGATTATAATAAGTATTCAGTTGTTGAGTTCAGTTTTACTATGGATATTGCTGGCTGTATGATTTTCTGTATCAATTCAAATTAAGAAAGGATTACGGGAACATAATGTTTTTATTAAGACTTAGCCCATAGTTTAACATAGCCTACAGCCGGATTTTCCTGGAGATATCTAACCGAAGAATATGGAATTATGTTACAAAGCACATTATTGTAGGCTGTTCTAGTTCACCTGCAGTGTAGAAAACGAAACCTGTAAAAAGTCACGTGACCGAAACCATAGCAGGTGAGGAGATTTATTTGCTTATGTTTCTCGAGACGACACTGCCTGGCGGAAGTCTGCTTAAATGTCACACGGTCAGTTCCGTGAAGGACATTTCCCTCTTAACCCCCGTACAAAGACAAAGCAGCAACATATTTATTTGCTGTGGCAGATTAGACTTTTGGGTCAAATATGGACTCTTTGAGGGCTACTTATTAATTTTCTCATATTATTGATTATAATGTCTCATAATCATTCCCAGGCAGGTTTTAAATAATTGTTGTTTTTAAATCATTCCCGAAGACGGAACATAAAACCACGTGACCATAATCTGCTTACATGTAGCCTAGTCACCTTCCAGTGTTCAGTTTCCGTGAACGTTTGCTTTTTCTTTTGATAAAACAGGACAGAATAAGCAAGCAGGTCAGGTTTCTGGAGCTGCATTCATTTTATAGTATCAATGCCTACCTAATAACACCGCCATTGTAATCTTATTATTTCACTAGCACTATAATGACTCAAATGTAGCTTTCCTCAAATTAGCTTATTGCTTTTTTCAGATGTAGTCTATTAATTTATACATACATTATTAGGGTTCATTACAGTAGCCTACTATTTAAGTTTAAAAATCCCATTCATTTCTTAAGGCTTTTAAGTTAAGAATAAAAATCTGTTAAACCTACCAAATCATTTCCAGAGATCGATGTGCATTAGCCTAAGTGTTGCCTATTATTCAGCACTGCTATCTAACATTTTATTTTTTCCTTTTTTTCTGATTATGTGTGTCCCTTCTGCATGTGCCCTCACCATGGTGACTGTGATCATTAGCTGCTTTATCCCCACTGCTGGGTTGCCTATGGCAGCAGGAGACACTTTCTCTTTAGATGCACAAGTAAACAAGTAGTTGGCCCTCTTAAGTTGTCTGAAATAAGAGAGGGGACTGTGAAAGCAGTTAACCCTAAATAACCCTCACTGGTAAAACTGTACAGTAGCCTGTTTCCTTTAAATGTGGCAAAATATCTTTAATTATTGGTTACTTTGTACCAAGAAAGATACATACAAACCATTAAATGTTCTCAAAAAAAATTCAAGTACGCCTAAATGGTCTTCAAAATTTGAGGATCTTATTAATAATACTGTTATGCTTCTTCTTTCTGGCTATTATTTACTGTGGAATACATTGTCTTGTGTCCATTTAGTCATGCCATTGTGTGTAGACTTCCCCTCACTGTGGCTTTTCACTTGTCTTTTTTGTTTGTGGGACAAATATTTAATTTAGATTAAATATTGTCAGGTTTAATTCAAGGACTGTGTCAGTTTTGTTATTAAAGAACATCGGTGGGAGCTTGTTTGTGAAGATGATATGAAAATCTTTCACATCCATTACACGGTCTACATTCAAATGGCCTTTGCAACGTGTATGTAAAGAGATGATGTCAGTGGATAAAATTAAAATGCAAAACTTCAGTTCCCACTTGTCTGTTAGACAGAGATGTTTTGACATAGGGCTAAACATTGTCATTTATTTCGGAAAATATTAAGTAGGCCTAATAAAGTTTGAATAAAAAAAAAAATATATATATTATTGTTTAATATTAGCTGTCTTGATATTAAAGGTATTTGCAATTAAGATATTAAGTAAATCTGAATTAAGACATGAATTATTAATTAAATTGTTATTATTATTATTAGATAAGCAATAGTTGTAGGTTTGTAACCAAATTAAATGATTTTCAGCAAAATGTTAAGATGCATAGGGTTTATCCTAATGCATGTCTAAATGTTTTTCAATTTAAATTGTTCAACTTTTAACGATTTTTTCTTTTTGCAATAAATGAAAGCAAACATAGTCGATTATGTAGGCTGTTGTCGTGGTCTGTGGCGCCACTATCTGGTTATACGCTTACTGCTTACTTAGCAGTGCTTACTGGTTTATTCCAATATATTATCCTCTCTTTGTTTCATTTCCCCTTACTTTAATTGATTGCTTCTCGTGTACGTGCATGTGTCATACTCTATATATTATTTTTCAATCTCGTGGTATCTAAAATGTCAATATCTTCGCAGGCATATAGACGCACGGCGTAGTGACATCACGAACAGTCTGGGTTGTTGTTCTGCGGTGTTGCCATGACCGTTTATTTTATGCTTCTTCAGATTGTAGTTGTTTTATTCACTAAGTTGCTTAAAAATATCATATTAAAAACCAATCATATGTTTTCATATGAAAAAGTCACGTTTTTGAATTATTAGTGCTCAAACCACCCGGATGATGTGTTTGCGTATTAGTAACTAATAGACGTGAGTGCAGAAGAGCGATGGATTCTGCTGTTTAGTTGTGTATATAAAACATTGTAATTGTTTTGGCAAAAAAAAACAACAACTGGGAATACCTTTTAGCTTCAGATTATGTATGTGCAGTGTATGTTTTGTGCACGTTTTAATTGTACATTTATTGCTTACTTTATTTTTCCAGGGAGATCTGGCAACACGGTGGTGCGGTTTCCCTAGTGTTAGCTAAACAACATCACGACCTTTGAAGTGGCCAGCCCCGGTCGAATGAATGAAGTCCGGACACAGGTTTTAGCATGTCACATTTTACCATGAGTGGCCTGGGCCGTATTTTAACTAGGGGAGTGTACTGCGGCCCGTCGTCATGTTTATCTGTAACGGGACATCGGGATTTTTGCTGCGGAGTCTCGCGGCTGGTCGGTTCTGGCAGTGACAGCGTGCGAGCTGCCAGGTGTTGCACCTTTAATGTTCCGGTTCAAAAACTGTTAATTACACAGGACTACATATGTGAAAGAGAGCTGTTACATGAAAAAGTTTCTAAATTTATTTCAAAGTAGATACATCTATACATTATATACTACATTAGCAAATTAGCCAGGGCTAGGTAGTTTTATTACGAGAACAAAAGAAGGGTCAAACCAAAGCAGTAATAGCTAACTTATGCACGTTGTGTTCTGTTTAGGCTATGTACAGGTTATGGTCACATTAATAAAGTTATATAGAACTCTTTTGTTATGATTCTATAAACAAGGCCATGTGTGTAGTAAATTCATATTCTTATCTCCTATGAAAGCAAGCTGTCATAATTGTCATTGTTTTGATTGTGTCATAGTTTTAATTTTTGTCTGCTTTGCTTTGCTTTTTCTTCTCCTAGCCCTGTGAATTTGACCTACGATGTGTTTGATGGGAAAGGTCACAGCACGCCATTGGTGTTTCTTCATGGTTTATTTGGGAGCAAATCAAACTTTCACTCTATAGCCAAGTCCCTGGTTCAACGGACTGGCAGGAAGGTATGCCTCCGGTTTCTTCAGTGGTTTAAAAATGCTTTGGGCATTAGAAGAGTCTATGCGAGTGTCCTGACTGTACTTTGTCTAGTTAGGTGCTGACAGTAGATGCTCGCAACCATGGCAAAAGCCCACACAGTCCTGTCTTGACCTATGAAGCAATGACTCACGATCTGACGCATCTGCTTGGACAGCTGCACATTGGGAAGTGTGTCCTGATTGGACACAGCATGGGCGGCAAGGTTGCAATGACAACAGCTTTGTCACAGGTATTACATGCTGCTTTAATTATTTAATGCTTGTGTGAACATCTTTTAGGCCTTCTATTAGGCTAAGGGTCAATGATGTGACATTACTTGTATTACATATGCAATTACATAGAAATGCAATTCATGCATACAGTTTCTTGAATACATTGCTTATGTGATGATTTAAGATTAAAAAAACTTATTTCAGCAGTATGGCATAATTATTTATTATTAGTTGTTTTAGTCTTGCGTCTTAGAAATCAAGCAGTCAAACAATTTTGGATTGTTTTTTGCTGAGTCAAAATCAGCATGTGGCATGCAGAAACATGAAATGGTATGATGTGGGACTGAAGAACCACTTCGGACCCTCATTACTGTGTTTTAAGTTCAATAACGTATGACAATGTAGGTGGGTTATAATGGGTTATAGATGTCATAAATGTAATTATAAAAACATACAAGTTCGGAGTCACTAAGTTTTTGTTGTTTTACTTTTATTAAACAAGGATGCATTCTTTTTTCAAATTTACATTTGTTAATTTTTTGTTATTTGTTATTAATAAGTTGTTTGCATGCATGCATATAGAATATTTTTAACTTTTTGTAATTTATTTATCTATTTTTTAAGATGCACACAAGTTGTATTCTTGTATTCAAAGTCTATGGTTATTTTATTACTTTCTTATTAATTTGTCTCTATATCTAATTCAGCCAAGTTTAGTGGAACGTTTGGTGGTGGTGGACATTAGTCCCTCTCAGACCTCGGCCCACACCAGTTTCCATGCCTACATTCAGGCAATGAAAGAGGTGAAGATAGCCAGTAATATCCCACGCTCCACCGCACGGAGACTGGCTGAAGACCAGCTCAGGAAGATAGTTAAGGTAACCACATTAACTACAACAGTCTGGAATTTTAGCAGTTCATTTTTTGCATTGTTTCTGTTGTTTTTATTGCAATGCTAGAATAAAAATCGCCCAAATTATGCTGTTTGCAGGAGCGTTCAGTACGCCAGTTCCTCCTCACTAACCTGGAGGAGCAAAATGGTCACTATGGCTGGAGGATTAACCTGGAAGCCATCTCAAACCACCTAGAAAACCTCATGGGATTTCCTGATTTTAAAAACACCTATGAGGGTCCAACTCTTTTCTTAGGTGGCAGTAGTTCAGCCTATATAAGGTAAAGGAAACCGCTACACATGTGCTAAATCAATCTCTTTCTATTGCTTGTATGCATGTTCATGTAAGCATAAATCTGTTTTCTTGCAATGGACCCCTTGTTATTATTGCTCTTAGCTCGGAAGACTACCCTGAAATCCAGAGGCTCTTTCCTTGTGCAGACATCCAGTACATCCCAGATGCCAGTCACTGGATTCATGCTGACAAGCCTTTGGATTTCATCAGCTCCATGATAACCTTCTTACAATCATAGTCCTCGTCTCAGGAAAGGATATGCACAGGTGGGCCCAATCATAAAGGGACATGAATTGCAAGGGTATGGACCAAGATGACTTTTAATGAGTTCAATCTAGTCTCTTACCTTAAAATGCACAACTCAATCGTTACATAATTCCTGATAGTTAGTGTATTCATTTTTTTAATGTAGTATTTGCACTGTGGCTTAACATAGTAAAATAAATGCAATTCTATCAAGAGGATATATAGAAATTATCTAAGACTTTCAGTCAAGACCATTTGTTTATAGCTAGTAACATAACAGTGGATCCAGTGGCACAAAAAAAATAATATATACCTTTATGAAATTAATTTCTTTTCTATATTATGATATGATGTGATCATAATTGGACTAGATTAAAATTTTTCCTTATTTTAATATATAAATTTCTTTTTTATCATAGTGTTGACATGGACACCCTTTCTCTGTTCTCTGATTAGAAATACAAAGATGTCTATGCAACAGCGTGTGACTTATTTAACCGCTTCAAGCCGAAAGCATTTCTCACAGACTCATCTTAAAATCCGATAAGACCACAACACTTTGACGTACAGCCAAAGCTGTGTTTGAATTTTTACTCTTTTTTTTTTTTCTGGAAACAGAAAATGTGATAGTTTTTGAAATGCTTTATTTAATGCTATAGGGGATAATTAGCTTTCTTTGTTGTTGAAAACCTGTCGAGAAGTTAAGTGTTTTATTAAAACAGTTTTGTATGGCTTTACAACAAACAAAGGTGCTGCAATGTAACCAAGACACCTTTCAGAGCATCAAGAGTTACGATATCAGGTACTACATTTCAGTTAAATACAGCTGTTTTACTAGAAATCTTTCTTTTTTTTGGCCCTGGGTCCTTTTTCTTTTAAGCCCCTTTCTGTGTTTTAGAACTAGTTCTGTGTATTTAACAAATAATCAATAAGCAGATCAAATACATAAGCATGTGATTAAAATACCCGTTCCGGTGCTTGTTGAACTATTAGACTCTGCACAACTGAACTTTTTGTAACATGTACAGATATGTCAGTGTGATTTAATATAGAGAGAACAATGTGTCTACCTCTGCACACTGTTTGTCGTCTAATCTTGGTAGGTTTATTAGTTATCTGTAGGTTTATCACTATTACGAATAGTTCTTGATGTACCAAAGCAGGGGTTTATGGGAAGATTTTCCTCGACCAGTGTGCTGACATTGTGCGTTGCACACATTTAAGAATAAACGTACATGTACTGCAGTCTTTAGTACAAAAACTGCTGTTATAAGGGGATATTTTTGTTTGTCGTGAAAGTGTCGATGTTTGTAAATGATGAGTATTTTCTATATTCATATACAGTACTGGTTATATAAATGTATACTATATTGAATATATATATTTATGATTACGATATCATAACGATTGATAAATGAAGAAATATGCTGCAAAATGACATATCCTTTATGTCAGCGTGTGTTTTCTCATGTCACGTAATAACTGTAGTGAATGTGTTTGGTGGAACACTAGAGTCATAGCACTGCCGTTGCTTGTATGTCTATTATCACAATTTGTTGTGTATTTTTGTTTACTGTTGCTTTCAGAATTAAGTATTCACTACTGAAGTTTACTGCCAGTGATTAGCAGCAGTGCTAGTTTAGTGTCTTCTGCTAGTTACCCAGCTAACAGGAAGCGTTCTCAGAATTGTTGCGTTTTTAGAAAATTCATCAGAAATTGTTTTCGTTCTCAAAACATCAGCACAAAAACATTCTTGATGTAGTGTTTTATTTCCTCCTGGAGCAGTGTTGTTGGATGTTCGTGTAACGTTTCTAAATGTTACTAATTGTTTCAGAAGTTATAGGGATGCTCATTTTAACCGTTTAGCCGTTAACCGACCGATATAAAATTGTTTTGACAAAAAAACACAGTTGTTGAGTACAGGGAGCGACAACCACGTTCTGGAACGGAACTCACCGGGAAATGTTCAGGACTCGTAACCGCGTTCGCGGAACACACGCGCTGTGTGAACGGAACAGGAACGCGCGCTCTGCTGCACAAATTCACTCTTGGTTCTAGCGGGTGTTACGAGTTTTAATGTGTGTTTTGGGTAACTTATAGTGATGGAGAAATGAGCTGCGTGTCATCGAAAAGTTTATTAGATCTGGTCAGTTTTCCGCCGGAGCCGATCTCGTCAGTTTTGTGTTCTGCACGCGATTCATATTCTCTGCTCTCCGCGCAAAGCTGCTGTCGGTTAATGGAGGTTTGATGAAAGAGCTCGCGCCTCGATTGGACTCCTGTCATGTCAGAAAGTGGTAAGACTTAGTTTTGTGTACGTTGCCATCTTTGATATTAATATTATTATTTTTAACGGGTCACAGGCGCTTATCCTTTGAATTCAATTCTCATTTAAAATAATGTTGTCAGTTAACCGGTTAATATTCGGTGAACGAGCGTCGGTTGTCAGTGAGAAATAACCGAAATGAGCATCCCTAGTTTCAGACAATGTTTACAACAATGTTTAGAATTGATCAAACACTTTTGAACACTTAGAGAACTTTCAGAATGTTTTAACTTATTGTTAGAATCACCAGAACATTATTAGAACTCGTTTTCGTTAGCTGGGTACTTTCTTCTGCTAGATAAAAACACTTGACTTGGATCTTTATTGGTCCTGTGATTTTTACCTGAACTTTTAGCAATTCAGTGGACTGTTTCGTAAGGCTAAATTAACCTATTGCTGGGCAATAATTAATCACAATTATTTGCATCCAAAATAAATGTTTTGTGTACGTAATATATGTGTTTACTGTGTATGTTTAGTATGTATTTATAAATACACACACATGCATGTATATATTTCAGAAAATATAAAAATATATATAATATAAATTATGTAAACATGTAAATATTTTCAAAACATATACTGCATGCGTGTCTCTTTATGTATACAGCGTACACACACATACATTGTATAAACAAAAACTTTACAAAACAAAACATTTTCATTCCTTCCTTATGAAACAGCCATGTGATTTGAAGAATGTATGCGATACTAAAGAGATGAATCCGTCTAGAACGTAATGCACAGACATTTATGATGTTTTTCTAACAATATAGTATCTGCTTAGCATATTCAGAAAGTGCTGAAATGAATATATAGGATTCAGATTTGTTATCTTGGCACTCGCGGTACTTGATATATTTTCATTGTACGTAATGTATTAAACTAAATTAGAGAGTCAAACTTACTCTTGTGGCTTCATGCTGTTTTGTTTGAAAGTGAACTAAATGTATTGTTACTATTTGATACGCAGTGATGCTGGTTCTTTGTTTTATCGGTCGAATGTCACGAAAGAGTGCGTGGTCATTCAGGCAGTAACAGTATGAGTCCATGTTGAACAGTTTGTGTGGGTGTATTGCCTTTGCATGTTAGAGTGTATCTGTGTGCAGATTTGTTACTACTCAATAAATGTACATGTCTTCAACCTGCTTATGTGATTGATTTGCACTGCCTTAACAGATATTTTTACATCTTCAGTGCTGTAATTCCACTGCTTTATTTCTATCAGGAGCAGCAGCCATTGTGAGTAAACACTTGCTCTTTTCTCATTTTTAATCTTTCTGTTCAGGAAAGTGGCACATTGCAGCTGTCGTTTCCTTACAAAGTTGGCTGAACAGTTATTGTTAGAGCCTCTTAAAATCTGCTTAGCAGTTATTGGATTTATAATAATGCCAAAATATCAGCATTTTAAAGACAAATTTGGTTTTGCCATGGGGTGGTTAAATACAGAAATAGCAACTAATGGAAAAAAACACTATGTTGGTCAATGAAAACCGAGCTAGGTATTATGAAAGCATTAATGTAGAACTGTTTGTCACTTACACTACCCTTCTATAAATTCATACTTTTATTCCTCGTGAATGCATTAAATTGATCAAAAGTGACAGTAAAAATGTTGTTTATATTACAAAAGATTTTAATTACAAATTATTGCTGTTTTTTTAAACTTTATATTCATCAAAAAATCCTGGGGAAAAAAAAAAATACTTTATTTTGCAGTTTCCATAAAACTATTAGGCAGGGAATATAACAGGAAATTGTCCTTTGCCATAACAGAAAGAATTTTAAATGGATTCAAATTGAGTTTTTTGTGATATTTTGCAATCGTATTGTTTACAGTGTATTTAAAAAAATCTTACCGACCCCAAACTTTCGAACAGTAGTTAAAATGGCCCTTAAGCTTATTAAAACCCAATGTGGATGAATAATTAATAAAGTAATAAACTGGGACCCTTATAAATCATTTTATAAATTGCTGTTTTTGTCACCTTTATTCCCGTTTCTCAGTATATTGCTAGGAAGTTCATGACTGCAGGTCAACAAAACCCTTTAAGGTTCTCATCACAGCAGTCACATTAATACATTATTTACAGTGTAACGCACATCCATAACATAGTTCAAATGTGTCAAAACATTATTCATAATAATATTTACATCCTTAGGATTGATGTACAAAATGAAGTGAGACAATACGATCAAAATCATTCAATCAAAGAGAAGTGAGATCTTCTGAAATGGCCTCATCAGTCCAAAGAAACCGTTTGAAAATTGTCCTCTTTGTCGCTCCTATGTGGCAGAGACTCGGCAGGTCCTTGTGTGCTGGTTCTTCCTCGTCTGAACTTGTCTGTCCATCTCTGTGTTCCAGCAGGTGATGGAGATTTGGGGATCTGGGGGAAAGTGGCCTGCGTCATGGTGGAGAAATCAGGTTTGGCAGGAAGGGGCTTATTTGAGCGCCGCAGAACCCCAAACCCTCTCGACTTCTTCTGAGCCTGTTCTTCCTGCTGCTGTCTGAGGAGCTGGTGATGAAGAATAGTCTGTACGTCATCCTGTAAGAGACAAGGCACAGTTCACTGACTGCAAAACTGCTTTTGTGGAACACCAACATGGCCAAATCACATCAATGAGTGTTTTCAAGAGTTTGCTGGAAAACCAGACAGAGTCCAGATGGCAAAACAGGGCTCAGATCCAGCAGTCCTGTAGAGATGTGGCCCTAGCAGATGTTCTCCCTCCAGTTTACCCTTCCGCCTCAATTACATTATATAATATCAACCACATAGGAGTATTAATGGGATAGTTCACCCAAAAATGAAAATGATTAACTCACCCTCAAGTCATCCTGGATGTATATGACTTACATCTTTCAGATGAATACAATCATATTTTCATAATTTTTAATGATATAGGTCAAATGCAGTTCAATTAATATTGAATTGTGTATTTTCTATAATTTTATTATATTTTAGATCAATATTAAAAAGCATTTCTATTGATCATTAAATGTGCAATTAAACATACTTTCCAGGCCTCCAGCTCTACAGACAGTTCTAGTCGACTCTGAACAGCTTCCAAAAGTTGGTTGTTTAGTGTCATTAGTTCGTTCTTGCTTTTCAGTAGCTCAGTCTCCATTGCTTGTTTTCTGCAAGGAAATTAATTGATTCATAAACCAAAAGTCGGCTAGCTTTCTTATTTCACAACACAAAATAACTAGTGTTAGAGATCAACTGAACTCACTTTGCAATGGCTTCATCCCTGTCCCGTAGAGCTTGCTGTAAAATGGCAGAATCTTCGCCAGACTTGTTTCCCTGTCAACGGCAGTAGATTTCTTTTAAAGGACGCCTGTTAAACTTTTTTTATTATACATTTCCTTTAATGTGTAATTTAATACAGTTGTTTGTGCATGTACACTGTAAAGTTACAGAGAGCAAAGGGAGTTAATGTGGCCTACAAAAACAATTTAAAACACCTTGTTTGTAGTTCTGCTGTTACATAAGTGTTTGACCAATGCACAACAGACAAGACTTTTGGAAAGGTGGGCTTTAAATAACTTAAGTATATTCTGGCAGACCTCAAACTGAAATTGGAAATAAATGTAAATAAATGTCTACGATTGTTCCAACAATAATGCAATGGTTATGCAAGGCCTAAAGAATAGAAAGGTATGTGCACATTCAGAAGGAGGCGTGGCCAATATGAGCTGATGGGTGTGGCTAAAGCTCACCTGAGAGGTGTGGTTGACGGCGAGTGTCCGGGCCACTTTCTGCAGTTGAAGCAGGGCCTTGTCTAAAGGATTGATTTGGGACTGCTGATCGACTTCTGCTGACTCTAAATCTGTCAGAGGGAGTAGCAGCTTTACAACAGATTGAATCTCCTCTGCCACCTGGAAACACCACAGAAACAATGAAGATGCAATTAGGACGAGCCCTGATTGCATAGATTAGTCTGTTGTAAACTGCCGTAACTTACAAGAAGGCGTTGTAGGTTATAGAACATCTACATGACAAAGTTGAGACTCACCCGGTGTCTGTTTTCACTCCAGCCAGGTCCGCTGTCATTTTTCTGTTGCAGTCTATCCACCTGAGCCTTGAGCTTTAGACTGCGCTGCCGAGATAATTCCACTTCCCTTTTCACGTGCTTCAGCTGCCGCCATAGAGTGTTACATGAGCACAACATACAAGCTTTTATTGACATACCGGAGGATTCATATTGCTACTTCTCATGTGGTGCATGTGTAAGTGTGCTCAGAATGATATCAGACTTGCATATCTGCAAACATAAACACAGAACGCCTTGTGTCTTGCTATTCTGGATTCTCTGAGAAACTGAGAAAGGAGGAATCCGGCCATTCTGGGCGAAACTAACAGGAAATATTCTGAACCAAATCTGAGACGACCTTTACTTCCTATAGTGTGAAGTGATTTGGTCACTTAAATCTTTAGATTTGTTTTAATGTTTCAGGTGTCTTAGTATGGTGTGTCAAAAACCTACATTCCATTGACAGTTTGTCAATGTCCTGGACATGGATTTGCAAATAAATAAAAGATACAAACGTGCATGTTCATTGTTAGCGCTAACGAGTCATATTACTGGAGACTGGAGAAAAAGCTATGAACTTTTGTTTGGCCATCTGGTCTTTTCATTGAGCCGACCTTTTTTGTTTGGTTGTTTTTTTAACGATGGCGCTTTAAAAATCTCAAAATAACATTTCTAGTCACCGTTTCTCCACTGTTCTCATCAGTCACTTTGTATTAACATCATAATCAAATAAAAACAAGTATTTGAAATGACTGACATGAAAGTAGTGACAGCTAGTTTTAAGTGATTATTTGTCGTGATATGAATTGCAGTCAATGAATAAACCTTTTTATTTGACTTTTTATTTCTGCATGAGACTGCATGAGTTAAAATTCTAAAAGGACATGCTGTTACAGTCAATTCTGTCAAATGCAAAATTTCAAAACACTTTAAAATGATTTAAAAAAATATTTCAAATATACAGTAAAATATTTTTTACATGTTACATTGTAAAAGTAAAATAATTAAATTAAAGCAATTTAAAATGTTTTGAAGAGAGAATTTTAAACACTTTATGCATATCTTACAGTGTGCATTAAAAAATAAATGTAAATGTTCAAATGTAAATTCTAAAAAGAAATTATATTTAATTAAAGCTATTTTTTTGTTTTCTTAGATTAGTGTAATAGGGACAGAATGGTACGCCTAATTTAAGAATTTCACCATTATAGCTAATTTTCCCTTTCTTTATTTTCCCCTCTTTGTTCATCTGCGTTCACTGATTTTGAATCACTGTATTCATAACAGCATGACTCACCGTGGCAGACACCGGGCTGGACACTCGTCTGCGAAGTGGGCTTCCACTCCGGAGCAGATCCGGTAACGCTTGATCTACATAAGAGCGAACGGGCTTCGGGGGCGCGTTTGGATCAGATTCAACCTCTGCCACAACCGTGCGGCCATCGCTGTCATCCACGGCCAGCTGTTCTTGTAGCTCATCCAGCGTGCACAGCGGCGAGCTGTTAGACTCTCTGTCAGTGTCATGACTTGAAACTGAATCCTCATCATCGGTTAATCGTCTGTGAACTTCCTCAGTGGTCAGGGGTGATTCCACGAGGTCCCTAATAGTGCGCAAAGTCACTGGTGAATCTCTCCTGTAGGTCTCCATTCTCATCTAAGAGCGGCCAGAGCTGAAGTGCACTTTTGTTATCAGGAGAGTGAAGACGGCAACTCAGATCAGAGAATGTCTTCAAACCAGTTTTTCCAGTCTTTTGACTCTCAGAAATGTCAGGTGCGTCAGCAACCCTCACGGGGTTTGACATCACTGAGGCTTTTACCTGTGGGACCGAGGCTTTTGTACGTAGATTAACATAAACATTGACGAGATAGCCGTGCGTGTTCAGACGCGTCTGTGAAATTAGGAGAACGCCCTTTAATTTAAGCACAACACTTGGCTATAATTAAGTATCCCTATGAGAGAAGTGTAAGCCAGAGAAACAAATGACATGCATATTATAAAGGATAAATTAAATGCTGCTAACATTATCAGATATGTCTAAAGTAAACACATGGGTACAAGCTGTTCAGTTTGGCTATGCCCTCACCTTACTCAAATGACAGCTGGTATATTTATAGTAGTAATGGGAGCACACCGACTCATTTCTGCGTATTGGTTCTTTCGAATAGTTTGTGTCAGAACGATTCAGTGATTCATTTGCGTCATAAACGTGCCCAATAGCATACACAATAGCTGTTTGTCATTACTTTTAAGGTAAAAACAGGATGTAAACTTACTTATTTACGTTGAACTGTTTTTTAACAATTAAAACCAACTGTTTACTGGAGACAAATCCGCTTGGAGCTGTTTAGACGAAGTGTTCAGACTGAGAACCGGTTCGACTGATTCAATGATCCGACTCATGAGAACAAAAACTGTCATCACTTATTTACAGCCGCTTCTGGACCGAAAACTAGCGCACTATTAAGGTTATATAAACGACAGACGAACAATTGACTTCTAAAGCGTTTTGTTCTTGAGGATGTAGTAACTAAACGACGCCTGTTATGGATGAGAGATGAACTATGAGCTTCCATAAATAGCTTACTAAAGGACGAGCCAGATATAAAGGTGAGTGAACTCAGCTGGTTCAAGAATACACTGTGTCCTTTCCTTTTAGTTAGTACCCCCCCAAATAATTACAAATTATTGGTGCAAATAGTTTGACAAATTAGAAAGTGTCAAATATAGACTAGTTTTTTGTGTTTGTTTGAAAAAAAGGAAAAGACAAGGAATTTGAAGTACAGCCCTGGATATCTGACTCTCAAAATGACTAAAGAAGAAGAAAACCCTGAGTGGGTTGGGGGTCAGGAATTTTACGACAGATATGAACCAAAGGAGATATTGGGACGGTAAGTATCACCTCTGTTGATGAGGTTTGTGTTTCTAGAAAAAGTAGATTTACATTTACATTTATTCATTTGGCAGACGCTTTTATCCAAAGCGATTTACTGGTGGGGAAAAACAGCAAGCAATTAGTCATACAGAGGCAAAAAACAACTTGGGAAGAGCTCATAATACTGTATAACAGGCAATCTTCAAATAAGTGCAGGCTAGAAAGGGAAAGAAAGAGTAGGTTAAGGATTTAAATTTTAAAATAATGTTGAAAGAGATGGGTTTTTGGGTCGTTTGAAGGTTGTAAGGGAGTTGGCATTTCGGATAGTGATGGGAAGATCATTCCACCAGCCAGGAACGGTGTGAGAGAATGTTCT
>JAUMHQ010000033.1:3392576-3409992 GCA_032361165.1 Enteromius paludinosus | reverse complement strand
CAGTCGTCTTTTGCAAACACTTGATTTCTATAAGTAGGAAACAATGGTGTTTGAGACTCACAGTATGTTATGTCCATGTACTGAACTCTTATTATTCAACCATGCCAAGCTAAATTCAGTTTTTCATTCTATGGCACTATTAGGTGTTAAGATAATTTTTTTTACTCAAATCCATCCATTGCAACTGCTGTATTAATCTTAGAGATATGATCTTGCCCTGGCCTTCTTTGATAGAAAGATTATGCGAGTTCTTCTGGAGGTGGTTGACTATCTTCACACCCACAATATAGTCCATCGTGACCTGAAACCAGAGAACATTCTGTTAGATGATGAAGTGAACATCAAACTCACTGATTTTGGCTTCTCGATCCAGATTGAGCCTGGACAAAGACTGAATGGTGAGTTCTTTTGAGCACCTTTAAATATATGTGTTTGGAAGGAATAATTGTAAATGCTGTAGTTTTGAAAAACCTGCTTCTGTTTCACCCTAGAGGTTTGTGGGACACCAGGTTACTTGGCTCCAGAAATTATTGAGTGCTCCATGGATCCCAATCATGCTGGTTATGGGACTGCTGCTGATATGTAAGTGCTTAAATTAAGTAGGCACCAGTGTTATTTTAGTTCTATATTCTAAGTATTTGTTGATATTTTAAAATGCCTTTTAAAGGATTAGTTTACCCACAAATTAAAATGTACCCTCAAGATATGTAGATGAGTTTCTTTCTTTATCAGAACAGATTTGGAGATATTTTGCACCACATCACTTGCTCACTAATGAATCCTCTACAGTGAATGGGTGGCATCAAAATGACCTGATAAAAACAAAAAACGATTCACACGACTCCATTCCATTTAGTAATGCCTTTTAAAGCAAAAAGCTGCATATTTGTAAGAAACAATAAAATGTTAAGGCTTTTTAACTTTTAAACTGCCAAAAACCGAGCCAATAATCCCTAACGCTTTCTTCAGTATAAAAGTCCATTCCCTGTTGTCTTCTCAGATCAAAATCCACTGTTTTAAATTGTATCCTACAAAAATTTACATGTGGCCTTGAAAAATATTGCATTAACAGTTAAATAATCGATTTAATTACAACAAACTAATATGTTTAATATATGAATGTGATGTTACACAACCTTTTTTCTGTCTGGTCTTGTGCAGTTGGAGCGCAGGCGTGATCTTCTACACTCTTTTGGCTGGATCTCCACCTTTCTGGCACAGGAAACAAATGCTGATGCTTCGAATGATTCTTGCAGGAAAATACGAATTCAGTTCTCCAGAGTGGGATGACCGCTCGGACACTGTTAAAGACTTGGTGCGTGTTGCTCCAAGTTTCAAAAATGGTTACGCAAAATTCTATGAGAAAATGCCTTTCCAAAGTCACCTCGTTTTCTTCCCAGTAGATTTCCAGGTTATTGGTTGTGGACCCACAAAGTCGTTTTACAGCCACAGAGGCCCTCAATCACCCGTTCTTTCAGCAGTATGTGGTTGCGGAAGTACGTCATTTCAGCCCCTACAGGAAGTTCAAGGTAAAGAGCAGATGTTCCAGATGGCTTCTTTAAAAAACCATAGATTTTGTGGTTTTGGGTTTGACCATACACCATCTTTATTGCAGGTTATTTGTATGACAGTACTTGCTGCCATGCGTATCTACTGCAACTATCGTCGTGCCAAACCTGTCACCAAGGAAGTGATCCGCAGTGACCCGTATGCCATCAAACCTCTGCGTAAGATGATCGACGCATGCGCCTTCAAGATCTACGGCCACTGGGTGAAGAAAGGGCAAACTCAGAACAGAGCAGCTTTATTTGAGAACACTCCAAAAGTCATTCTGCTCTCCATTGCTGCTGAGGAGATGAATGTTTCAACCAGGACTTGGTGAGGGTTCATCATCTCCGAATAATCCCAGATACAACAATTTACCTCAGAAACATGTTGATAATGGTCCAAAAATACACCTCTACTGCTATGATTATTTCCACCTTATTTATGCGGTCAAAAGGAAATAATATTGTTACAAGTCTACAATTGAGACCTGAACTATTTAATTTGTGGTAATATTTAATACAATTATTTTTATTCTATTTTAAATATATGATGGTACTTACATTTTTATATCTAAATGATTGTAAAGACCATAAAGAAAGGAAAAAATTAATTAAGAAAACTATATGATAGGTTTCTAAGACTTTAATTTCACAGTAATGTGTAAAAAAAACAACAACTACAAAAAACAGTTCCAGAAATGTGTGTCTCCACAGGAGAAACGTAGTATCCCTCCGGTAATGCACCACTGGCATCAAATAGTCTTGAATATTTGGCTCTTAAAGCTCAGTTCTTTTCTGTTTTGCATTTGAGGTCATAGCACAGCGAAAGCCCAGGTTATCAGAGGCCGAATCAGGTGTGTTTCCCATCCTGCATGCAAGAACATAAAAACACATGTTTGTATTTATCAGTTTCTCATAAACTTTTGGACAATAGCTCTGGACAACCAGACATGTTTGGGGTCAGCTGCCTGGAACGGTTACAAGAATCCATTGTATAATGAATAATAAAAGTTGACTTTGAGAAATATGTATGTAGCAGGATGAAGCATGACTGACCTAGTGGTGACACGAGCTCTGTGATTGGCCGAGCCATCAGCTGTGTCGATCCAGGATGCTCCACGTAGGACATACATGGTCTGAGTACCAGGAAATTGTGAGGACGTCCACTCCCAGACATTACCCAGCATGTCATATAGACCTGGAACAAGGTGGGGTATTATTCCCTGAATTCTCTAAAAAGAGTTACATTGCAGTTCAAAAGTTTGGGGCCTTTCTATTCATCAAAAAATCCTGAAAAAAAGAGGATCACAATTTCCACAAAAATATTAAGCAACTGTTTCCAACTTTAATAATAATGCTTCTCGAGCAGCAAATCAATAAATTAGAACAAGTCCTGAAAGATCACGTAACAAATATTTAGGTAATGGTTGCTAAATTCAGCTTTGCCATCAGAGAAGTAAAAATATTTGTAAATATCTATTTTAAATTTGAATTAAAAAAAGTACAATATTGCTATTGTACTTTCATTTTGAATAATTAACAATAAATGCAGCCTAGGTGAGCATAAGAGATTACAAAATCTTAAAAATGTAAAAAATCGGATCAACCCCAAATTTTCAATCTAGATTTTTTAGGAAGCTTTGTCCCTGTCTATGAATTACGTTGTTACTGTATATACTACATTACCATAGTTATTCTGTGGAGGATAGGCAGTTACAGGAGCTACGCCATGATACCCATCTTCTGCGGCGTCCCTCTCTGGAAATGGGCCCTTTGTAAAATAAACAAAGACTTAACAAACAACTGTCTCAAAGTAAAAAAATCCACATTTCCCACCTGCTATGGGCAAGAAAGTACCTCAACTGACCTGCCACAGGTTGGTCCGGTTCAGCAAGAACTTGTTGCCCCATGGGTAGGTCCTGCCTGAAATACAAAAATGTGCTGGCTATGATGACTACATAAAAAGAAGTAAAAAATACTGCATGACAAGAGGTGCATAAGGCTGTTTTGGCTTGCCTTCTAAACCTCCACGTGCAGCCATTTCCCACTCTTCCTCAGTTGGCAGTCTTTTCTTCTTCCACTGACAGTAGGTTTGGGCATCATTCCAGCTGACCTGCACCACAGGGGACTCCAGTCTGTTCTTGATACCAGAGCCTGGGCCAGCCGGCTGCACACATCAAACCCAGACCCCAGACATTTTATCAACCATTTGTTATTAAATGTTCAAACAGCAAAATAACTTATTATCAATTCATTCATTAATTTTATTTATACATTAATAAATACAAATTTCATACACACACACACACACACACATATATATATATATATATTGCATCCAACATAAGTTTTTGTTTACATAATATATTTGTGTTTGTGTCTTTATTATGTGTATATATAAACACAAACACATACTGTATATATTTAGAAAGTATTAACATGCATTTACATGTATATGTATATATATTCATATAATTTATGTATAAATATATTTAATATATAAACATTTTTAAATATATACATGCATATGCGTCTATTTATATATGTAAATAATCAATACACACATACATTATGTAAACAATGGATTATCAAATTATTAATCACACATATACATACATATATATATAAAATCTGTATATCCTGTTTGCCACTGATTAAAGTCTTTTATACACTTCTAGAATTAATAATACATAGTGTGTTAACTATGTCACCTGTCTCCAGAACACTTTCTCGACTGGTAACCACCAAGGAGCTGACTAGGAAAGAAGAAATGGGTAATTTTCAAGAGAACAAAGGGTTTAAGAGAAAATCTAGTATAAAAGACAGTGTTTGTGTTTATGTAAATTACCCTTTACACTCTGAAAACCAAAAGAACTAGACTTTTTTTCAATTTTGGCCTACTGACAAGTAGCTTTTGTTTCCTTATGTTCCTGCTTGGGGTTCATACCTCAATCTTCTGAGTGACCTTACTTTTCAGTTCATCTGACACAAAATCCTGGAACACAAAACTCCAACCGAACTTTTCAGCTTCTGTTTTGTATTTCTTCTGTCTGACGTATTCCCTGGAATGAACAGAAGCGGTTGTGTTAGGCCAGTAAAAGAAGATATAAGCAGCTGGAGGGCAAAGTAGATTTTGAACTAATTTCTGGCATGTATACCTAAAGTCAGAGTTAGTGACAGGATACTTGTCTATCTTAAATGGCTGGAGAGTCACAGCTCGTGTTGGTGATTCCCCATCTCTCCCATCAGCAGCACTTGTTCCCATCATCATTTTCCCACCAGGAATTAACACCATCTCATCAACTGCCAAAACAAAGTCTCCGCTTACAGCAAATAGTTGTTTCAAGGCCTTGTAAACATGTCTACACAGTTTTCACTAAAATACCACAATTCAGTTTCTTCAACCTTTACGCCTCAAGAGTTTCATTTTATTAAAACTCCTCTTAATAGATTTTGATAGTTTTCTAACAAACCATACTGGAAATATTGTGCCATGACATACCTACATGACTTATGACATTTGACATATGTATAGCTTATGGATTATTTTTATTGATTTAGTCTTTTCTAGACGTACAATAAAAAATATGATTTATTATTTTCAGACACGTTAATAAAATAAACAATTTCAAAAGAGTATCTTCAACAGCCCACAATTTACACAAATATTAAATGTAAATATTGGTTCTTGTTTAAGTTACCCGTGTCCGTTGATGAAATGTGATGTGATGTGGGAAAAGTATCAAGTTTATTTGGAATACATAAAAATATCACATGCTTGTTAATATTTTCACAGGGACATGACTAGTTGGCAATGCCACATTTGTAGAATTTGAATGTAGCAACAATAACGTTAGTAACTATGACATACTGGCGGGAATTATGTAAACGTTTTTGAAACAACGTAACAGAATAATAACGTTCCACTGATTTGTAGTGACTCCATCCCTACCTGCTGCACAAGAAGACACGATGCTCAGTAATACGAGGTATAAGGTTTCCAAAGAGATCATCATGATAAATATAAAAACACTTAGCTTTCCAGAGTCTGATTTATCAAACTATAAACACATTCAACTTCATATAAAAACTATAACAACGTCCACAATAACGCTGCAAGCAAAGTTCAGTCATTCAGTGTCACTCTACGTGTCGACGAAGATCGTTGAAAAGCGTTCACTGCCATCTATTGGTTTGGAAGACGAATTAACAGCATAGTTCATCCCCCAAAATAAACATTTTATCACCATTTACTACTCACTCTCAAGCTGTTCCACAATTGTATGGATTTCTCTCTTCTGCTGAACACAAAACAAGATATTTGGAAGATTGAGTCCCCATAACTTGCATGGGAAAGAAGTAGCTAGGCTATAATGCTATTAGTAGCCTAAGTAACTTTATTTTCACTCTAATAAACAGCAACTTTTCCATTACTATCATTAGTGTAATGTCACAGACGTAGAGATGCAGCTTATTCACTTTAATGCTTTAGGACCTCCGTTTTATAAAAAAAAACAACACACACACACACACACAATGTGTTTTGTTTTGTATTGTTTTAAAGCTTTGCATGTCTTATCTATAGCACAACTGTTGACTGTGTTTGAGATCATATCTTTATACCTGTTTTATGCTTTCCCATCACATCAACACTGATCTGTAATAAGAAGATATCCATATATCTGATATTTAGTAAATGATTTTGTATAGCTCTACTGCATAGGCTGTCTGAAATGTTTTCCTGCCTTGACTGAATGCAGTCTTTTATTGCACCTAATAGCAATGCTGTGAAATTCTCCGGCCCAATTGTCAAAAATTATTCTGAAAAGCAACATTGTTGTGAGGACAGGACATGCTCGCAGAGCACATGAATGAGGTATTCGGCTGCTTGACTCTGTGAAACAAGGACTGTGAGAGCATGTTCATGATGGGGCTACCGTGGCTGCTAGTTTTGGAGCTTGTCCTTTACGCTGGTTGTTTCATTTGTGGGGTGATAGCTGCCGCATGGATGACACTCACTCAGGTAACACCGTTTAACTCGAATCATCTCCACAGTGTCCGATCATTGCTATTTTGTGAGCACAAAAATGTCATCATTGAGAAAACTAAAAGCATAATCATGTGCTATAAGTTTGTCTCTCAGAGTTTTAAGTATCAAGATGATCACGGTGACAGTTTGCATGCATGTTAATGGGACATTCGAAACATTGTTTTGTTATACATCATTCAGTTAAATGTTAATATATAACATTGTATGAGCATACAGCATGTTAGTATGTTGATTGAAATGGTCAGATTATTTTCTTACTTTTTTGGGGAAAATTAACAAATGATTTTCCATAGTAGCTACATAGTTGTTATTTATATTTGCAATCAAATATAGAATATGTTATGTTGCTGATCCCAGGTCAGAGCCTTAATTTAATCACCATGTGATCTGCCAGCCTCTTGCACCATATTATGGCTCATTAGAGTCATATGATACAGGGACAAAAGCTCTTAGCACAGCACTTTCCTTCTGTCTGTGCATGTCACAGAGAAATACAAATCTTCCACACAGTTTGCAAATAAGTAAGAAAATGACCCCCAGATGTCCTGTTGTTTTTCCTTATATTTACCATATGCAGATATGGATGACTTTTGTTTATTTTATTTCTAGGGGCACTTTGATGGACGGTGCATCCTCTATGGAAGTGTTCATTATAATGCATCTGGCCAGGCTCTGATCATTGAAGGCTCTAGTTCTCCTTCCGTCTGCTATTTCGTGTCAGCCATCGCTGTGTGCATGGCTATTTACTGCTTTTCCCTTATTCTTTACTGGATCTATGCCAGCTGTGTAGACGAGGCTGTGAGAAGGTGAATGTGGTGACTTTTCCATATTTCCCTTTTTTTTCACATTCCACTTTATGCAGATGGGACTCAACACAGCCACATTAACAATGTTGTTTTTGTCTCGCAGAGGGACTGTTTCTCTCAACACGTCTCTGGGAGCCAGTGGTCTTCTTCTGTTTTTTCTCTTGGTATCAGGATGCATTCTCAAGATCGGTCGGGACAGCCTTTGTTTCTCTGTCCTGCACAACACTCCCTCTATTACCAGGTGCATATATAACCATATTCCCTACAGAACTATAGAAGATGACAGTTTTGCTGCTGTGCTTACCAAATGAAAGTATGGACCCTTAAAGAGAATGGTAATGTGAATAAAAAAAATAAATCATAAGATGAGAGGAAAAATTACATTTCAGTGCTTTTTCCACCACTTAACCTTTTTGTGAGAGAAGGCAAACATTTTGCAAACAAATGCAAAGTTTCTTGGGTTAGATTAGCGAAATAATGGAAAAGCCTTGAAATATTTTTTTCCTCAATCACAAAACAATCAGTGTTTTTGTTCTAGTTGTGAAGATGCAGAGAATAAAACATGGGCCCATCCATACACTGGAAACCAGTTCTACACGGGACTTTACAGTGCTGAGGTTAGTACTTTGGTTCGGTCATTCGGTATACTATTCTCTTACTGTCTTTTAAAAACATTTACATAATTTCCACCGGTATGTCATAGTTGCTAAAGTTATTGTTGCCACATTCAAATTCTTATAACTTGGTATTAACCACTGTCACGTCTCTGCCAAAATCTCATCACCCTCTCACGGTGACTGTTGAAAACACATGACCCATAAAAACTAACCTTATCTTGCTGACCCACATTAACAAACACTTATTGTTGCCAGTTTTTTCAATGGCCTCTGTAACTGAAAGCGTTCACAAGATGCTGCCTCCACACCAAAAGGTGTCAGTATACATGCTTAGTGCTCCTTAGAGTTTCTTTATGCATATTTTTAATTGTATTGATAAATACATTTCTTGTGTTTCTCTCCTCCGCAGAGATCTATGTGGGTAAGCTTCTTCTTCTGGGTGTTAATAACGGCCGTGGTGATCATACAGAGGCGCCAGAGCTCAAGGTTGAAGGTTTGGGGTGATGATGAGTGGAGCCGAGCTGAGACAGAGCCCTTTCTCCATCGCCCGTCCCGCCAGAGATAAATCACCATGGCCACTATTACGTGTCCTTATAGCTACATATCACATAGTGTCTATGCACTTAGACAGTGCCACAAACAGTAAAATACCTATTGCATTGCAACTTTCATTTAATTTTTATTAAGTTATACACCAAAACAGTTCTTTGATGTATGCTAGCTATAATTCTAAACACAAAGTTTAAATACTGCATTTGTCCAGCGACGTCTAAGACCATGTCTTTGGACATGACGGATATAAGAAAAATATGTCTTATACACAGTCAAACAGCCATTATTGCAAAATAAAGTAATCAGGACCCCAAAACAAAGAGGAGGATAAAAGGGTTTATCCTGCTTAATACAAGGATGTTAAGAAATAAATATTTCAATGTGAGTTGAAATAATTATACATTAGAATGATCTTAATTATAGTATATACAGTACTGTGCAAAGGTCTTAGGCCACTAGTATTTTCACCAACAAAAAATTTAGAAATATCAGTTTACATTTCTAAACATGATTTTTGTCATTGATTGTAATAATGCAGTGAGATTATTGTCTGCACAAGGAGTCTGACAACAGCCAGTGCTCCACACAGAGATCTGATCATCATCCAGTCTGTCTGGAATGACATGAAGTAACAGAACAAACTGAGACAGACTAAATCCAGAGGAACTGTGGCAACGTCTTCAAGATGCTTCAAAAAACCTACCTGGAAAGCTACCTGAAAAACTGTGGGCAAGTGTACCAAAAGCTGTAATACCAAATATTTATTTGATTTAGTTAATAGTAGTTAATTGATAGATGAAATCTATTTATTTTTTGAAAGCATCCTCATTTTTACACAAGTGTCTAAAACTTTGAAAAGTACAGTAGCTTTATAGGAAATGTAAACTGATATTTCCAACTGACCCGCTACCGCAAAAGATAGAAATAACCAACTTTAAACCATATTTTACTGGTGAAAATACTAGTGTCCTAAGACTTTTTGTACAGTACTGTACTTAACAACTTAAAGTAAGAGCTAAATGCAAAGTTGTGAAGGGGAGCTGTATTTACATTTACACTGTCTCTACATTTATGTTAATGCTATTCAAAAATTGTGAAATTTTGCGCTTGTGTGCTTAGTGTGCAAATAGTAATTCTTCACACGTGTACTGCGGCTTGTTATGAGAATGAAAGAAAAATATGCCAATAACTGATAGTACAAAACTAACATTTAAAGTTTGTAAGTCCTGTCCCACTACCAGATTGGAGAAATCATGATGGTCAAGCAAACAGATCACCCCGCTCCAAACTCACACTATTAGTCGATGTCTCAAGATTAGATTTTAATCTGAAAAGAAATTCAAACTCATGTTTAAACTGTAAATTAGTTGACCACTATTTTTTATTGTCAGTGCCAATTTCATTGAATTTAAGTGGCCGGGTAAGCTACTTCCTGCACTGTTTTAGAGCTGCTTGCTTAGTTTGCGAGCCTGCCTCTCTTTGGCATCAAACGCCACCTTAGTGTCCATCAGAGCTTCCAGTGCTTTGCACATCTCAGCCATGTCCTGTTGAAACATGTCGCTTTGGCTGAGGAGACTCTGGCTCTCCTCTCTCAGCTGCTCGGCGAGAGTGGCCATCTGCGCGCTCTCCTCCTGACACTGCGAGTGGAGCTGAGCGGCCAATGAGAGCAAGCCCTCCGCGTGGCTCACCACCGAGTCCAGCTGGTCCTTCGACATCCTGCTGTTCTTCACTTTACAGCTGCTCCGCACCAAGTCCAGTTGGGTTAAGAAGAATCAACCAAAAAGAAAACTATAATGAATATTAATACCGATAGCCCTATGGGGCTATATATTGTAGAAACAAAATTTGGAGTGGAATTAAACTGCATGTTTGTTTTCTTAATAAAACTTTATTCATTGACTTTCAAACACCCATTTCAAAAACCCTTTTAAATAATGATGATATATTAGTGAATTGAGTTCTACATGTAAATAACACCCTTTAACACAATAAAACAACTACATTTTTTGAAGCTGAAAGGTTGAGCTAAGTCCTCAGGACATAGGTATTTAATATGAATGTCTGGTTGGGGTAAGTTGTCACATGTTTTTGTGTTTTATACAGTTTGTACTGTTTAACATAAGCTCTGTTGAGACAGCTTGCTATGCTATTTATCACACATCACAAACTGTCAACATGTTCAATTAACTCTTCCTTCATTATTATGAATTTTATTGATTGATTGACTGATTGAAAATTGATTTAGTCATAATCAATATATATATATATTTAAATGCACTGAATATGTTGACGGTACCAGGTTTCTTCCTTATTTATTTGTGGTATAGATTCAACAAGGGGCTGGAAACGTTCCTCAGAGATTTTGGTCTGACAGCATCATGTAGATATTGCAGATTTGTCAGCTTCACATCTAAATGGGATCCTGGAGCACAAAACCATAAGTCACAAGTTGCAGTGGTGTATTTGTAGCAATGATCAACAGCTTTTTCTTTAAATGGCCAAATTCATAAGTATATTAAAATAATAATGTTCTGTGAAGATATTTTGTACATGTTTTACCATGTAATATTAAACTTCCGTTAGTACTGTGCATTGCCAAGGACTTTATTTGGACACCTTTAAAGGCGACTTTCTCAATATTTCGATTTTTGCAACCTCAGATTCTAGATTTTCAAATAGTCCTATCTGAGCCAAATATTGTCCCCAGCAAACCGTACATCAATGGAAATCTTATTTATTCAGCTTCTCTCTTTGAAATAATTGACCCTTATGACTGGTGTTGTGGTCACAGACGAGAATCACATGTTCCACCACATCTCAGAGGTGGATTGAGACCTGAAAGTGTGAAGGCAGAGTCTTTAAGTCAAGTCCAAAGTCTTTAACCTGGAATCAGAGTCAAGTCTAAAGTCTTTGTCGCTGGAGTCTAAGTCAAGTATTGAGGCTTTGGTCGAGTCTTGAATTATTTAATGGCTTTCTAAAAATATCCCATTCAGAATCCTTCTGTTTTGAAACCATTTTACGAAGCTGTTTTAAAGGCTATCATCTACTTTGTAAAAAAATACAAATAAACGGGTTAAGGTGTAAGGTTAACGTTTTCATCTATTACAATGTCCAAAACAGTTTATCTGTAATTAAATTCTACAATATGAGTCTGATCTACCATAACATAGATATTACAAAACCATACAACTTATTTCTTTGAATCTCAAAGTTAGGCTATAAGTATTGAAGTCGCTTTTAAAATATTCACAAGTCTTTTCCTTTTAATTATAATAGTGCCATTTAATTATAACTGTCACGTTCAAGAAACCAGTGTGAGATGATTTGAGCTTTGTGACATGGTGTGTTCTCCTCCTGGTAACTGCTAAACTTAAGGGGTTTAACCACCAGCAACATCAACCATGGATCCAGACTGTTTACACTAAATCCTAACCCTAACATTTTGCCTTTCTCTGAGCTCAAACCAGTCTGGCCATTCTCCTCTGGCATCAACAAAGCATCTTTGCAACTTGTATATTTTATATTTATATGCAAATCCAAGAGATGTATGTGAAAATCCTAGCAGATCAGCAGTTTCTGTAATACTCAGACTGACCTTTTTGGCAAAAATCAAAGTCACTTAAAACATCATCTTTTCCCATTCTGATGCTCAGATTGTTATTTACACATTATTAAGGAAATGGGTATTAGAAAAGGTGCTTCTCATCTTTGTCACTAGGGCAACATGCCGTGTCATCTCTGTGACCTAAATCTCTGATGGAAGTACTAGTCTGAATCATCAGGCTCAAGGGAGGTAACAAGCTGCTTAGTGAACAGCTTATCTTAGCACCGCTGTTGCTTCACTTCTCTTGTAACTCAGGCTATATAAGGACATGTGCAACACTAAAATAAAAGAATGCAACCACTGTATTTGAAAAGCTACCAGTGACGGTGGGATGCAGTGCTCACTGGAAATGCATTATTGACCATTGTCTTAGAAATAAGAGTTTACTGAGACTCCTGCTATGTCCATATTTAAAAGTTGAGTCCATAATTGAGTATTTCCATTCTGTTCTGAATATTTGTTGAATGCATGGATGTGAAGCTTACCAGATCTGGCGTTTGTCCTTTTATGCAGCACACAGTCTCTCCTTTGGCTCTCTCTCTCTCACTTCCTCTATTATTTGTCAGCACCACGAGGGAACTGCTGCCTTGTCCTTCAAACACAGATTATGACAGAGAGAGGAAGAGGAGGGGAGGACGACATGCCTTGCTCACAAGGCAATCACCTGCAAGATTTGTGACATTCCATGCAGTTAAGTTTACAATAATTTATAAGTGAATTTAGACCTATATTCCGTTTTACAACATTTGGTGCTTTTCCTTGTGATAACAGGCCTACTCAAACGTCCCACGGCTTCATTGTAAAACAACCGCTAGATGGAGCCATTGGTCAAACATTTAAGGCTGGGTGGTGTAGCACGTGGCGAGACACAGTAAACACCCCAAGAAAATCAAACCTCATTGTTCGACAATGCAAAAAGATTATGCATTCAATGATGTAGCGACAGAATAAACTAAACAGTTTCACTGTCCATAAACACTACTGAATATGTCTCCAACAAGAGCAGAGGTGTTTGCCAAGTGTGCATTGATCCAACCCTAAAAACAACTCTGGCCATTAGCCTAGAGTTACTGAAATCCAGAATTTCACAGCATTGTTAATTAATACTAAAGGATCATTCAAAGTCAAATGATGCGTCTACGACTTTCAAGGTTCTATAAAAACTCTGTAAAGCATCTGAACACATTGTACAAGGTGAGTTAATATTGCATACATTTGATTCAGGAGGAGTCTTAATATACCTGCAAGGTAAGATATATACGTTAATATAAAATACATAAATAAATGATAATAATAAAGCAGTCAGCAAACACATTGTTAATGGTTTGACTTTATTAATAAGAGCATCATGGTCATGGCCACTGTAATCATTTCCAGATATGCTAGTGCTTGTTGTAATATTAGCAATAATTTGATAAGTAGAAATCCTGCAAACAGTACAGGGATGCTCTTATAGTGTGTGCTTTGAACTTTACCCTTTTTTTATTATTAATATCCTCTCCTTGTGCAAGGCTGTGTTTATACATTCGTTTCTTCAGTGTTTCTAAGGACAGCTTGTTTAAACTCAATCCCTGCACTGTTCGTAAAGTAGGTGACGCATTGTGCTTGTACTGACCTACACTTATATTTTTATGCTTGTTAGCTTTTCTAAGTGTACACCACAGATGTGACTACAAGGGACGGTGGACTGTTGCACTACTTTGAATTGTGTTTTCTCTATTTTATTTCTTAACAATAGTTGTGTTAACTGAAACAAGCTTAATCCAATAACATTCTAACAGTCTAGAAAGGAAGGAACGTGGAGGCCTACAAATGGATGTCCAAATCAAGGACAATGGTTTTATAAACACACTAAATGCTGAGGTAATGAAAATCTAAAAATGCAAAAACATATCTGTGAGGGTTAGTTTTAAGGGCAGGGGATAGAAAATATCATCAGCTCAGTATAAAAACAATAGAAGTCGATGGTAACTCCCCACCACGATAGAAAAACGAATGTATGCAGGAGAATAAAAAGGAATACATTGAGTTGCTGCTGAACAAATATACTTTCAATTGGCTGCAGTAGACATGAGGCCGACATAAGAAACCTCTAAGGCAGAGATAAGTGAAGTCATAAGCACCGTGCTTCTACCAGGCAATTAAAAAGAACAGGAGATTAAAAGAAGTCATTAGCCAGGACAGTGGATTAAAGCACAGTGTCAAACAGTGAGGGATTACAATTCACCAGCCTACATTCACTCACTGACCTTTAACCATCCCTTATTATTAAGTCTAGTATTATTTAATTTTTTTCAATTTTTTAAAAACTTTTCCCCCTGAGGACCAGTTATTTTATTTTTTTTTCCATGAGCTCTACCTTGGTAGAACTTTTATTCTCGTTCCGTACTAATCTCTATTTAGAGCTTCAGTAAATGCAGTTCACATCTCAGTCCCTTTTTCCGTAAGCTACTTGTATGTTGTCGACGCATGGATTTACAAAACTACACCAGCACGGGCTTTTTCACGTTAATGTGGAGTCGCAAAAACTGCTTTGCAATGTTAAAAGCAGGTTGCAGACGCCAAGCTTTTCATGTATAGTACATTACTCCCATGGTCAAAAGGAGGACACGCTGATCTTTTCGTTTGTTATGGACATGATATGCCAGAGATTTCAATAATAGGACATTAAGATCGATATAGGACACATGTTCCATGCCTATCAGTATTTTCTACTAGGTATGTACTACATATATATATTTAGGGTCAGTCCGTATCAAGTGATATGACATGACCGATGTATATTGTTTTCATCCCAATCCCTAAAACATTCTACACATTCATGAACAAATGGTTTTTCAGTGTTACACAGAGACGCAAATCAGTCTCTTCAACTCTTCTATCCTGGTTCTGGTCAAAATTCCCCTGTATTCCTTGACTTCTCTGCCTCCCTGTCTTCCATCTGCACTCAGATGTCAATCTGCCTCTACTCTTCAAAAGCCACTTCAATCATTCTTTAAGTCATATTGGCCCTTTTAACCCGTGTCAATGCCATGCCCCCCATGACAGCTCTCTTCCCCGTGAATGATTAACACCGGAAAGTAAAGAGCATCTTGGTAAGTGGGTGGCCTGTCTCTCTCATCCTCCCTGGCCTCTCCGTTCTCTCTCTCCTCCACTTGTTCCTGGCCTGTCTCCTCTGCATCATCGTCTTCTAGCCCCTCACTCTCTAACACACCCCTCCTCTCCTCATCTGGCACTCTAAACCCAAGACCAAGGAAACCCCCACCACCCTCTTCCACACGGGCGCCCATCCCACCTCCGAGGCTTCTCGAGTGAAACAGGCAGGGATGGCGGCTTCTTGCGGTATGCAACCGACCAAGAGAAAAACCGCTGCGACTAAGAGAAAGCCTACCACCGGGTCTAATGGGGAATGAGTTTGTCCCCGCAGCCATGTTCCCTCTAAACCAGGAAGGGAGCGAAGAGCTGCTTGTTGAGCGCCGGCATCTAGGACAGCTCTGAAGGAAGTAGCTAGAATTGTGTCGCACATGTGCAGCCATTGCAACTGATAACGGTGTGTTAGTATTCATATCCAAATCCATAAGCAAGGCCTCAGAGTAGCTAGGCACCATCTGCTGGTTACAGCGAATGTGCCATTCCAGTTCGGTCATATCCACCGTGTTGACCCGCGATATAACACGCAGAGTGGGACCCCCGGTGCCATGCTCGAAGCCCGTACAGTAATTTCCTGCCTCGGTGTTATCATTGTCATTTGCATCCTCGTTCTCTCCGAACAGCTTCTCGACATGGTAGTGGACGTATGCAGTACGGTACTCTGCAATCACACGAAGAGGCCACGATAGCAGGAAAGCCGAGGCCAGCCAGTACACCCAGCGCCTGGTGTACCACGGCGGTCGCAATGGGTCAGGGAAGGCCAGCATGTGTTCCCGGAAGTCAACGTTTTTAAGGTGCATGCCCTCCCGTGCTTCCATATAGTCGTCCAGGCCCTCATTGTCCCCGAAGAAGCGTGCTCGCTGCGTGAGGTAGGCGGTCTCGGCACGGGCGCTGGCGAAGCTGAAGCACTTGGTGAAGCGCAAGCGGGTGACCGGATGTTCCAGCAGGCCCTGGAGCTCTTTTGAAACGTCTTTGACCCCGAGACGTGAGTAATCAAACTCGGAGCTTGCTGCGTGAGTGTTGACCCGTTCGTGGTACACCTGCGTAGTCGTATAGGCGTCTCCGTTTCGGTAGCGCGTTACCTGTCTGGTACGACGTACATAATGGTAGCTGATGGCCTTCCACCAGATGCAGGGTGTGGCTTGTTGCAACCGCTGTATCCTGTCATACACCTCACTGATTTCCACTTTAGCAAGGTTCGCTGTTTTAGAGTAGCAGTGCCAGCACTCCACCAAGTAGACGACGTACAGCATGGCCAGGAAGGCTACAGGTATATAGATGTAGCCGTTGGAGCATGGGCTGTCGTGGTAGAGTCGGGCATTGCCTTTGTAGAAGTAGGCCTGGTCATCAAAAGTAATTACGGTGATGCGGTATAGGGAGCACCAGCCTAGCGTGCCAAAGCAGCCGTACATTAGCAAGGTGAGCAGCAGGCACTTCCAGTGGGACTCTCGGCACAGTGAGCCACTCAGGGACTGCTTAAGGGGGCGCTGCTGTAGGTGGGAAGAGGGAGACCGGATGTGGATGGGAATATAAGGAGACCAGAGAACAGAGGGTGGTGCAGATGGATTTGAAATTAAATGTGGAAGGGTTCAATAGCAGATGAGTTAGAGGGCATTGGACAGAATTGGAGTGAGTTGATGTCAAAATCGAAGGAAAGCATGGGTCGGGGAGAACAGGAGGGAAAGAAAGGAAAAGAGAAAAAAAAGGTAAAGATTAGTTCTAGCAGAAATGCATACAACATTGTACAAGAACAAAAATAAATTTTGAAAAAATATATGTGCCTGTTATACAGTCTTGAGAAAGCATGTAATGTATTGAACTCTGAGTGAATTACACTGGGTAAACTGCTGATTCTGTTCATATCTTACCCAGCATTTTTTAGAGTGTACTTTAACAGTTGTAATAAATTTGAAGAGCACCTATTAATTATGTTGTTTGAACATAAATATTTTCATTATCTTTCATTTTAGACCTGTGGAAATGATTCATTCAAGAAAAGTTAGTGATTTTCACATTAAAGGGATAGTTCACCCAAAAATGAAAATTTGATGTTTATTTGCTTACCCCCAGCGCATCCAAGATGTAGGTGA
>JAUMHQ010000033.1:3375607-3392476 GCA_032361165.1 Enteromius paludinosus | reverse complement strand
GGTTAAAGTTAAAAATCTTTGTTTGTGTTCTGCTGAGGAAAAAAAGTCACCTACATCTTGGATGCGCTGGGGGTAAGTAAATAAACATCAAATTTTCATTTTTGGGTGAACTATCCCTTTAACAGCGCAGAGAGGAGTACTGTTTATTGCGCTGCTGTCATTTAATACACAGATGTATCATAAATATGTGATTTCTTTCTCAGTTGTTTACCTTCACAGACATGACCAACTGTGGTTTTGTAACTTGTGTGTGTTTTAACATAAAATTGTTTGTATCTGACAGTTTAGGGCTCACATTCTGTATGACAGCCACTTGAAAATGCATGATTTCAGCACATTAGACTTGATAAAGCCAAGCAGATGTTTTTTTTTAGCAGATTATCTGAGGAACAAGCTATAAAGGCACAGCCCTATTCTGGAAAACATTTCTGCTTCCACTCAGAATTGACATTTTCAAAATGATATAAATGATCTGTGGGGTATTTTAAATTGAAACTTTACAGACACTTTTTGGGAACCCATGAGACTTATATTACATCTTGCTTAAAGGAGGATAATAGATGCCCTATAACACTTATTTTCTATCATGACTCCTTTGCAGCCTCCCGGGGGTTCCCGAACTCTATGTTGAACCTGTGTTTTAGACAATTCAGGGAACTAGTATATTTCATTTGTATTACAACATAGACAGCTGAATGAAGAACAGCCTGCTATATCCACTCTGACATGCAGCAGAGAGAACTCGGTAATAGATCATTCTCCTGAGGGCTGAATACATTTCCTGGCTGCTCGTAACCCAAACCATGTCTCCTTTTAAAACGCTCTGTATGACTGTGGAGTGGAAGTCTAGATGCTTTTAGACATCATTTGAGTGCATCATCTCAACTAAATGCATATGGATCTCTACTGCCTAGTCTGACCCCTGTGGCGGCTTTTGGTATTGAGGCCATATGGGCAAAGATGAACTGGTTCCAAACTAGCAGGAGGGAGAAAAAAACAAACCCTACAGTTTCTCTGAAAGGTATGGCACACAAAGATTAGGTTTTCTATGGTTGGATTGTATTTTTTCGTCCTTCCTTTGTCCTTTTTTTCCTTGCTGTCTCTTCTACATACACACTCTCTAATACACACACAGATAAATCCGCTAATAGTACGAGCAATGCCCTTGCTGTGAGAAACTGCAGCACTAAAAGCAGGCTGCAGCCCAAGCGTGGCACGGAGGCTGCACTCCTCTTGGCAGGAGTTTAATTGTTCCTTTTACAAGGACAAGAGCGCAAACTGGGATGGGAGAGATAGAATCCATTAGGGCATGCAGTGAGCTTTACCATGTGCACAAGCTGATATCTATCCATGTTTTTAATAATGGCGACTTGAAACATGACAGTACAGCATGTTACATGCAAATTTAATTCCCATATATATTCCCAAATATTTTTGATTACAAAGTATCACAACCTTATCCGAAATGAATTATTTATTCACTATATGCTTTCACTGCACAGAGACATGCAACTGTGGGAGGGTGAGAAGCTAGTGTTGGTACCACAAGAAAATGTGTCCTAAGAGATGTGAATGATATTCAGCGAGATTCAATACTGGAGGCTGTGATTAGGACACTTGCATGGGAACAAAATGGCAGCGATGTATAAATAGTGGATAAAGTTTGCTATTTCAGAGTCACTCAAATAGGTTAAATTATTTAGATGCCCTGAGAATGTCTGCAGTCATACGATCATGTGTATTTGGATGCTTTTTACATGCGAGGCATCGGTGGATGGGCAAAATCTTGAAATCAAGCCCAAGTGTAAGTGTTTTTCTGCAAGTGCGTATGAGTCATTACATTATTTGCACTCTTGGGAGAGGGAACAACACAGCAGAAGCAAGTGGCGGTTTGTTTTCGCTCAGTTTACTTGCTGGTTGTGCAGAAAACCTAAGTTGGGAAGCGAGAAACAATCCTGCTCATATTCAGGTAAAAATAATATATTATTCATAGCTATCTGTACAATCTGCTAACACCCCACACTCTCAGAAAAAAAGGGTCACATTGGATGGTACTTTCTCAGTCTAGTTTTAGTCTATGTTTTTTTTTTACTCCTAAAGGGAGCATATTAGTACCTTAAACATACTGAAAGGCCTCTTATGTGCAATTGACCCTTGGCAGACTTACAGCCGCCTTTTTATCTGACAAACAAAACAGACAAGAGAGTAGATTAATATTGGTGCTTTTGAACTTGAAAAATGGATATTGACATCTTTCTGCAGTTGAAATAAGATACTTTCTACTGGCCATTCATGTTTATTTCATGCTATAAATAGTGAAAAGGAAGAGATGAACGCTTCATGTGCCCCTCGCGATCTGTCACAACCCATTAAAGAGGAGGTTTTTGCGAAAGGTCAATTGTCAAAAGAAAAAATGCAATTATTTTTACTAATTAACAACATGCAGCTTTGTGAGATTTAAATGAGTGTAACTACTGAATGATTGCTGAAACATGCTCATATCATATTATATTGTTTGTTCATTAGATTATTATTGTTAAATATGTTAAAGCCGATTAATAGATTGGATTTAAGCCACCTCTAAAATATCACAAAGAATTAAAGTTTGTTTGTAAATTGTTTTAAATACTTTTTACCGACATTATCTCATCATTTAGCAACGGAGAGTGACACAGAATCATTAATGAGCTGAAATCATTAAGAGGAATTTTTTTGCGATTCCTACCTCTGCTAGAGGCTTTCCTTTCATTTCTATTTGTGAGTGCAATATTTTGAGATGAAGGACACTGGGCTCATAAAATATTCAGCCTGAACAAATGATATTGAGAGAGAAATGCATCAGTGGTTGGGCTACAGAGCACATTAATCAGTGCATAGCTAGTACACAAGAGAGTCTAGTTATGTGTTAGAGGCGTGTGGATACTAACGATGGTAAATAGGAGAGGAGAAAAGCATGCTCATGAATTAAAACAGGAGGGTCTAAGTGCCCTCTTAAAGTCTTAATTGTCTTGTCAGCATATATATCTATTTCTATTTGAGCAGGCGAGTGCTCACTGAGACGCATTTATCCACCAAGCAACACGAACGAAGCATTAAGCCTCGTTGGCAGACAAACTGCCCTGTACGAAGCAGAGAAGAGCTGAACGACAGATGCTGTAAACTGAGAGCTGTCACTAAACAGAAATAGCCGGAGCTAAAAGTATCGATACGTTTGTAAGTGACAGTGTAGCACAAACATTATGAAAACTCAATAATGATTACAAAAATGTCCCATCCCCCTCTCTCTCAGCCTATCGATCGGTCTGTAACTCTATATGGGGGGTAAACTCAGCAACTGAGGGTGTGAGTGAGAGAAAGAATAGAGAGGAGGCTTGCACTGTCACAAAGATGCATTTAAAGTGATGCAAGGCACTGCGTGTGCTGTTAGAAAAGTGTGTGTGTTAATTATTGGATTTTCTTTAATGAACTTCACACTGGATGGATAACGCTCCCACTGAGACCTGACCTCCAGTTAACGAAGATAAATGCTGTGCGCCAGATGGGAGAAGTCAAAGTGAGAAAATCTGAGCCTAGTTTTCAATTCAAATATTTAAGCTGATGTCATGCAGATTTGGATGTGGTTTCTCTGAAAGTGTTTTTTTCTCTCTGTGTGAGAAGCATGATATCATTCTTTCTTTTCCAGATCTGACAAGAGAGAGAAACAATGGGGGTGCATTCTCATTTAGCAGCTTTCGTCGTTCCTATGGTGACATACCATATAGGCAGGTCACAAGCCCCTCCCCTTAATAAACAGGCAATTCCAGACAAGATCAAACAGAGTCAAATGTCTTATAGCTAAAGCAAATACCTGTAAGTCTGAAAAAATATATTGTAATACTTTTTAATGCACTAAGTAAAGCATTTCAAAATATATATATTTTTTTGTTTACGTGATTAGCTCTCTGCTGTACTAATTTTCCTCACTTTGCAACCGCATTTATGATGGCAATAAAATTTATAAATATGAAGGTGACTTTGAATAACCCCCCTCAAAAAAGCTTGTGCAAGATCAAATTTAGTAGTAAACATTTAAGGGTCATATTTGCTTGTAATGATTAATAGCTTGAATGAGTATCTTAACTAGAAGCATCATTGTTTATTGATAGATGTAGCTGTCTGTGTTGTTTAGTTTTTCTTGTTGTTGAATTTAGGCCTAAATATCCTTAGCATTTAACATCTAATTATAACTTAAGAGAAAACAAAGGAATTTAGGTTCTAATTTGATTAGACTGTCACAAAGTGTGAGGTCTGTTAATGTGCATTGTAATAACATTTTTATTTAAACATATTTTATTCTGACAGTATAAAGGCATAGCACTTACTTGCACCATAAAAAAACATTTTGATTAATTTTTCCTTTCGTTTTTGCAAATTGTTGCCAACATGCAAAAGAACTGAAAAATTATGTTTTTTTTTCTAAATTTGTCTTTGTTTGAATGATTTCACAATGCATGCAACAGAACTGTGTAGGAAAATATATAGAACTGCAAAACATAAATATATTAAAAACATAAACGTCTACGTTTTTTGTTTTTTTTAAATTGCATTTCCCCTTCAGCATATTCATTTGCAATACATCAAGAAGAAACTCATGGTTTTATTTACCAACATTTTCAAGCCTTACCTCCTCCCTTCCGCCCCCATTTAATGTGGGCGCTTCTCCCGTCACCGTCACCCCTTGCATTTTTCACTAACATGTATTATCACGGCACACAAGGTCCAGGAGAAAAACAAATAGCGCCGCGGTCCACAGTCAGGACCTCTCCGTAGCCTATTTCACCCCATCAGCTGCGAGTGCCACCACGTTTCTATGGTGGCGACGTTCAGTACAAAAGAGCATCCCCAAAAGATGCGTCCGTTCCCTTTCGTGTTTTACAGAGGTTATCACATCACCTAATCCCGGTAGCGATTCTTCTGGATTCTAGTCCGGCCAAGGATCAAGGATAGCAGGTAACTGTTGCGCTTGGTTTCCCCTCAGTCTGTGTGACAAAAGCATCGCACGCTCGAGACGGAGCGATGGCTGGACAGCAGCGCGCGCATCACGTTTGCGCGCCTCGCGATGCACAGCCGCTCTGTCGAAGGCTGCCGATCACCGCGTGTCGTAATCGGCTGCGGCGAGATTAATCTTTGATTATATTCTCTACGTTTTAATTTCGCGACAAGTTGAAAGGATGAAATGACGGAATCCTCTGCCTCTCCTTCCCGAGCATCACGTATTTTCCACCGCAACCTCCTTTCACCTGAACTGTCTCCTTGCGGACTTCGCTCTGACGTCATCCTTAAACGCGCCTTCAAATCCTTATAATTGGTCCGTTTACACCAGCCCGCTGACATCGTGTGCAAGCCCACGGTGTTAAATTTAGGTCTATTAGTGAATGATCTTATTTAATAATAATACGGTTTTATATATAGGCCTATCTACAAGTTTAAAGCTGCAGTATTAACTAATGGGCAAACCTTGTCTTATTGAATGTGCATTAATAGTATAGGCCTACTAATCTTAAGCACATGGTATACAAAACTTTTGCAAGTAATTTAACATACTATTAATTATATAAATGACGTTGGCATGTAAGACCATGACTTATTTCTTGCCACACTCAAAAACACTTTTTAATAGTGATTTAATATTTATTTTACTATTCTTTGGCTGGGTTTTAAAAAGTACACTCATTTTTGATGTCTACATGTAAAGTATTTAACTGTTAAGTGTTATTCAGTAGCCTACATTTAAATTAAATAAAAATTAATTAATTTTTAGCCAACTAAATTGTAACCTTAAAATTACAAATACATTTAAATACATTTTCAATATTAATGACATTAAAGCAGGCTATTTTTAAATTAAAAAATAATAATAATACATTTTATAAAATTACCAGTAGGCAGACCAATTTAGCTCTCTCAAGTTTGTATTTAATAGGCCTATAAGTTTAAATTACAATACGTTACAAATGTAGGCTACTTCACTTTCGCAAGAGGATCTGTTCAAAACAAACAAAACCATACCAAAACCATTTTATTTCTGTGTGTACAGTGATTTTCACACACTTCAGCATAATTCGTCACTCAATACAACACATTCAAATTATTTTCCTGATTCCAATAATTCTATAAGGGATAAGCAGATAAGCATTTATCATGCCTTCCAACTCACAAAAGTGCATTGCAGAGTGGAGCAAAATGAATTATCATTAATAACCGCCCTCTATTTTTTTCTTCAGCACTTCATGTGTGTGTGTGCGGGGGGGGGTGATGTGTTACCCCTAGATGTGTAAGTTGTCAGTTTATGTTTGCTTTTTGTCGTTAAGAGTCTCTGTGGATGTTCAGCTTGAAGATGATTCTGCAGACCGTTCCGTGTCTGTGCAGTCAAGCCACACTCCTCACACACATATAGTTTGTCCCTACGCTCCTTGTAGGCGTATTGTTGAGTAACAGCATGGATCTTCCTCAGGTGAGATTCTAAGGAACAGCGCTGAGTGAAGGCTTTAACACACAAAGTGCACTTATAGGGTCTCACACCTGTATATTGTAAGTTGAGAAGAAATTTAGAAATGGAAATATACAAACTCGAATATTTAAGTATGTCAATATACTTTTGTTTTAAATGCACACTTACCCGTATGAGTGCGTACATGCCTCTTCAAGTCAAAAGCATCATTAAATCCTTTTCCACAGTGCTCACAAGAGTGCTTTTTTGTTTCACTATGGCACTTCACATGGCGTTTCAGCATACGTGCTGTGGTGAATGTCTTCTGGCACACCTGGCAGGACAAAACTGATGCAGCGGGTGGAATATCTGCTAATTTGTTTGCATTATCTAGAATGACTGGAGATGGCATGTTACCTGTAGTTATCTGAAAATGGGAGAAGGATGGAGAGAGATGTTCTTGACACACACACACAAAAAGAAATCCTTACAAAATGTGTGTTTTAAACCAAAAGAACTGTTGGCTCACCTTTATTTTTGAGCGTGAGTAAGGCACTCTTTGGGTTTTCATGTGGCATTCTGGTTTGTGATTAGGTTGACCCTGTGCAGCAGAAGATGGCAGCTGTGCAGACAACACATGTGACTGAACCTGTAGAAATTTATTGTTTTTTTGTGCAGTAGTGAAGCAGGAGTACTCTGCAATGCTGCCCTCCGAGACTTCATGCACGAATGGTGGAAAAAAAGACTCTATAGGAAGCAACAAGAGCAAAGAAATTATTAAATCAGAGCAGAGAGAGCAACAGATTTTGATTGGACACTTTGTTCAGGTATGCTTTGCAGGTAAGTCCTTGTTTAATTCCATGCATTAAGTTTTTTTTTTTATGTTTTTTTATCACTACTATCTAGGCTATTATTTAATGCATAAGTATTAAGTCCTTAGAATTAATTAATGCAAGTAATCAATACAACACAATATCAAGTAATTTATAGAATATTTCAAAATATAAAAATGTAAAACAATTAGACTCAGAATACCTCATCATAATATTACCAGAAACTATGTTTCTTATAGTTTACGCTGCGTTGTCAAGTGATTTGTTTCCAACAACAGCCAATCGTCACTATAGGCCAACAATGAATTATGTAATAAAGTATTTATGCATTAAGTAGGCTATTCAATTCTGTTATCTTCCCAACACGACCGAGACACTCACCAGGTATGTAAACGTCCCCTCGCGCGGAATCCGGAATCTCACTCCAGCTTCTTTTTTCGGCAGCGATGTTCACTTTTTTAACCAGGAACGCGCGAGGCATTTTCGAAAACCCTAGCGAATGATTATTGTTCGTTAACGAAACTAGCTATGTTTTTTAAACAGATCCTCTCCCAACCTACAGTTCTGCAGTTATCCGCAATTGAACTATCGCTTTCCTTATAACAAGGAAGCCGCCAGGTGAGGTTGCGCATGCGCAGAAATATAACGGCGCGGCGCAGCGCAGGTACAGGTAAAACCGGTTCTCAAAGTAATAGGCCTAAAGTAACTTTAGGAAAGGTTTTTAAATATGAACGTGTTCGTTATAATTTTAGCACACTGTAATTTAATGTTAGCTCATTTATAAACTTTTTAAGCACGTCTTAAGGTTTTCTGCTGGGTGTGGGTCTGCTCCTTTGTTTATGTAGGCTAGCTTTTGTTCTGTCTGTATGCAGGTGGGTGGGTGTTGTTTGGGTGTATTGCTGTAACAGTAGGCTATTAGCAGGGGGGCAGGCGTGTCTACTAACGTTTTTTTTTTTGGCTACTAAAAGTTTTAAGACACCTATATGGATTTTTAAATATCCTATTAATAAGAGGATTAATGAACTCTGGCATTTTCTACTATGCTACAACACAGTTTACTTTGTAAGCACACTGTAATGCATTTAGTTCACGTGAAACCTTTGTATGCAAATTACTTTGCAACATGTTAATGTCTCAAAAATCTGATAAAAGTGAACAGCCCTCCCACAAACACACACACACAATAAAAACACAAACATGCCCCCTATCTCTATCTGTTTATAAAGTACACTGAAAATGATTACAGTGAGCATAGTGTGTCTGTGCACTTTGTTGATGCTACATCAGTGGATAAAAGGGAATATAGGTAGCCCACTTTTAGACAAGGTTTATTTTTATACATAGGTTAAGCAGTTTTGTATTTAGGGGAGACTGTTCCATAAAACAAGCTTAAATATATACATTTAGTTAACTTGTTTTATGAAACAGGCCCTGGGTCACTTTTTTTCCTAGTGAATATGTAGCCTAGGGTTTTTTTAGTAGGCTACATACCTTCCTGTACAAAAATAAATTATAAACAAAATAGCGAAGCATGTCACAGCATGCATTAACAGCCTGTTAAATGCTTCTCAGCTAAATGTAGACTACAATCATTAAAACAGTTTTGAAATATTTAACTAGCTAATATTTAACTAGCAAAGCAACAGCTGGGCTATTATAGGAAAAAACTTGCTTTGGCCAGCATTTTGTAAGAAATAAATTGCATAATTAGCCTACATTATAAACATAAAATAAAATGTATTATTATTATAAAAATAGACCTCGGCTAAACTTTGGGGGGGGAGTAAAGCTTGCCCATATATTTGCAATTTATTAACAAATAATAATAAACAATTATTTTTATAGTTACGGAAAACATTTACAATGCGAGTGCTCTTGGAAGATCTCGAAACGGCGAAACGTCAAATTGGACAAACGGGGCTTCCGTAGTTTGAAAGAACACAAACATGGCGTCGACCTAGCGAGTCGCTCGGCATGTTAGATACAATTGCACGGTCAAAATATACAGCTATGTGTCACGTCTGAAATTTCAGTATTTCAGAGAACTACTGAAAGGAACCGTTTTATTAAATCATGGCTGTTCAGTGCTTCTTGTTTGGTCTAAGTCCCTGTCGAACATTTACTTCAGCTTATCGACTGACAGGTATTCGGTCTTCGAGAGCGTTCGTGTCTACAGCGACCCAGTCCGTTAAAGTCCATGATATCACAAGCATCTTTCATCCGCTACGCTGCCTGCGCGTTAACTCAGTCAGGAATGCCTATACCTTCACGTCTGCTGCTGTCGCAAAGGACGTGATTCTCTTCAAACACGACCGGACGCGTTTCTTCAGACTTTTAGCCATATTTTCTGGGGGGCAATTTCTATTTTGGGCATATCTGGCTCAGTTTGCATTCACAAGTCTCCGAGACACAAGACAAAACAGGGGTGAACCTCAAAAGGTCAGAACTGAGTTAGGAGGGCTGTTCAGTTTTGATATGAACCTCGGTTCAAATGCCTGGAGGTATGGATTCACCCTTGGGTGCCAAATTATTGGTAAGCCTTAACTTTGATTTCCGATGACATAGCTTTTCTTGTATTATTTATTCCACCTCTAAATATTATCTTTCTGTTGTAGGTGGAGGAATTGTCGGCCTGGCTACATTGTTCAGCCGTCGTTCTGTGAGTCGCGTAATTCTTCATAAAGGAGGAGGAAAAGTCACAGTATCTACACAATCACCGCTGGGACCTCTCAGAGCTCACCATATAACTGTGCCTTTGACTCAAGTGACCTGTCATGCACACAGACAGGAATCACCCTCATTTATCCCTCTTAAAATCCAGGGATACAAGTTCTACTTCCTTTTGGACAAAGAAGGGACACTAAACAACCCTAAATTGTTTGATATTACTGTAGGGGCGTACAGACCCTTATAATTTGTCGTTCATACCCTTGTGAGTCTGTGCTGTTCTGTTGATGTGTCATACATCTGCTGTTCATTTTGGTTGATGTTGCCTTGGGGGGGAAATTTACAAGAGGAATAAATAGTGTAACGTTTCTGTTCAGAATAAAACTTTTTACCTGGGATTTGTGCTGACAAGCTCATTCTGCCATCTGAATTATGACACATTCGAGGCTTAGTCACAGTAGTCTGACTAAGATATAATTACAGTTCTGTCTTTGCATATTTTTTTTTCAGCAGCTTTGAAGTCTGATTCATTTAATTAAGGAGTAGTCGACGATGGGCCATTGAATTATTAGAAGATAATGCATACCCGAGGTGGTAATGTGGCCGAGGTACAAAGCAGAATGTACCTCAGGTGTGCGTTACTTTTTTAATAATTCAATAGAACTGGTTAGAGTTAATTATTCCACTAAAGTTACCACACCTCGAGACATTGTTCAGATGTTGTGTTTCAAGCTATTTGTCAGGTTTTGTCCTTAAAACGTTCTTGTTTGCTCTTGTTGTAATTGAAATTACACTACGGGGCAGTTAAGTGCTTAAATCTAATCTGGATGACAAATCTTCTAATGTGTGAATACTGTTGAGAGACGCACTCTAATAATGAATACCTCTGAAATGACATTTTGGAATTGGCAATTATGGTGTGGGATGAGATACATAAATGATTCCTACAAACAAGCAATTTAAGGGCCAAAACCTGATAAATGTCTTGAAATAAAATGCCTGAGTAATGTCTTGGGGTGTGGTAACATTAGTATAAGCAGAAATAATTGATTCTATCTGTTCCCGACCCAGTATTAGAAAATAAAGCAGACTTGAGTCGTTCTGCTTCATATCTGTCTGTCTATCTACTCTCTTAAAATTAAAGGTGCTTCACTATGCCTTAGAGGAGTTTTTTTGTCTAAAAGGTTCCATAAAGAACCAATCACATATGAAATACGTGATTTCTTTGTGGTTAAAGAAGGTTCTTCAGATAAAGAAAAGGTTCGAAAGAGATGGTTCTTTAAAGAACCTTTTACTGAAAGCTTCTTTGTGGAACAAAAAATAGATCTTCTATGGCATGCTGTGAAGACCTTTTAAGTACCTTTATTTTTAAGAGAAAATGTGATATGCTATTGTTAAAATAGATGACCCTGACACACAGATACAGTATGCTGATCTAAAAACAATTGATATGCTTGAAAAGTTATAAGACAAATATTATTGTTTTCCATTAAATCATATGTATGCCTGATGCACAAACTGAAATTGTTATTAAAGAGTAATTTTTTTTTACTTATTTTAATGTATTAAAATGTAAAATGTCATGTATGTTTCACGTCAAGCCATGAAGCATTAAAAGTTGACATATATCAGTTCTCTGCCCAGCGCAGTGATTCACGGACGTCCTACTAGTTCCGCTTATTCATACATTTCAAACCTACACGTCACTTGGCAAAAGACGTCTGTAAGTGAAATTCAACATGTGAAGGGTGTGAGCTATGGGAAGCTTCTGTAGCTCTCAACCCATAGGTCTTAAACTCAGGGTATTTACTTCGTTTCCTAGCGAATATCATTTCAGTGACAGTTAGATAAGTTGACAAGCAGGTCTTAATAAATAAAAGCCATTAGAAGCACGCTGGTGGCCACAGAGGAGAAAAGGCGGTAGATTGGAAAAGATAGATGCTCCAGAGATGGGGAGGAGAGAGAGAGAGTGGGTGTGAGGAGGCGCCGAGACACTTTAAGAAAAGTTGTAGCACGTGTTTTAGTTTATTGTTTCATCGTTCGCCCTGATGGATTAATCCTAGTTTTGGTATTTCTGCTCCCGACGAATTTGTGCCTTCGTGGGCCTGTTTTGCAATTAACAGCACACGAGATGGGTTTAACCGAACTTGACGAACAGAAATAATATGAACGCAAAGAATTCGGATCGGGTTTGATCATAATGAATCATAATGAAGGAAGAGAATCGTATTATCGTATGCATGACTCCCAAATTTCTCCAGCATGGATGGACCCGGAGAACTCAGCGGCTCTTCACGTACGTCCGGTACGTATTTATTTATTTATTTATTTTAATAACCTATTTTAATGTCATAGATTTTTTTAAATATAACCAAATGTAAATAATACCATAAAACAGGCAATTATTGTTACGTTTTTTAAATATTTAGAAAATCGGTAACACTTTACAATAAGGTGTCATTTGTTACCGATAGTTCATGTATTAACTAACACGAACAAACAATGAACAACACATTTATTATACTATTTATTCATCTTTGTTAATGTTAGTTAATGAAAATGTAGTTCTTCATTGTTAGCTCATTAGCTGACAGTGCATTAACTAACACAATTTATGATTTTAATAATGCATTAGTAAATGCTGAAATTAACGGTAACTAATATAAATAAATATCGAATATTGTTAATTGTTAGTTCATGTTTAATAATCTTATTGTAAAATGTTACCACAAAATCTGATAATGTTTAAGTATAACCATTATTAAGTTTTTCTTTATTTATTTTTGTGTATATATTTTTTTATTGTATTATGTTTTTGTTATTTCTTTTTTTTTCCAGAGTCTTACATTGGGCACTACAACTAGCCCAAATCTTGATGTAATTGCATCTAGTCCAGATCTTCACTGGCTTCTGCAGTCCTCTCTACTTTCCCAATCAGAGACCAACTTGGGAGCATTTTCCTCTTTTACACCCAGCACCATGCCCAACCCCTGTTTGTCACAGTGCTCCAGTCCTGACCCGTCCTGTAACGGAGCAGTCGGGGACAGTTCAGTAGGACATGCTAACAAACATGTAAGTTACTGATATCTTTGATAGCCAGAGTTTAGAATGCAAAAAAATAAATAGTGAAAGTGCACTTGAGGGGTTCTGGTGATTCATTCATTTATGGTAAACGAGTGAAATGACTCACACCTGAATGACAAAGGGACATGTGGAGTGAGTCAGCACTGTAGTATTTGAGCGGGAATCTTAAAGCGCAGGCTCAGATGGATGGATCATGTTGTCATTGGTGCCAGTGGATGAGTAACAGGAACAGCATATTTGGAATTGGGTAGAACTGCTATGTGTATGTTTTCTTAATATCAGCCATGAGATGGCAGCACCATCACTCTTTTAGACAGAAGCTTGGATCTTAAATAAAATTTGGATTTGCCTTGCTAAAACCTTCTCGGCATTTATAGATGTCCTCTGAGGAACTTGTCAGGATAAGGATCCGCAGGGAAAGGAACAGAGTAGCAGCTGCCAGGTGTCGGGACCGTCGTCGGATGCTAATAGACACGTTACAGAATGTGAGATTAGTACTATTTGTGTTATAGACCATGTTTAGCCATTAGCCATGTGTCTTGAGCATGTGCTTTCTCTTTCAGGAGACGGATCATTTGGAACATGTGAAGACTCAGCTGGAGGAAGAGATCGCTGCTCTTGAAAGGGAGAGAGAGAGGCTGGAGTTGGTTTTTGAGGCACATATGCCCATCTGCAAGTTAAATGACCTAAACCCAGAATAAATACTGGTGCTGGTCGTGGTTAGTGCTTAGTCTGCTGGTTCAGATGAGCTGTGGATTATATAACATAAGAAACATATATTTGTTAAAGAAAGCCAAATGTTAAAATCTATTTCAGTGATACCTTGAGAATTATTATCTTGCATGCACAATTTGTTTTTCTTTTCATAATAAACCACAGTTTTAAATGTTGTCGCTTCTCCAGCAAATGTTTTTGTACCATGAGTGTAGCTACAGGTGTAGGTTGGGTGCCAGCTTCATAAATTGTGTTTATTATTTAGCTAAGGTATATATGTAAAATATTTTAAAATGAAAAAAAAAAAAAAAAGAAAAGATTAAAATATCTGTTTAAATTTTAAAATATAATTATTCCTGCAATGGCAGAGTTACATTTTCAGCAGCTGTTACTCTATATTTATTACCTATATATTACTGATACTGAATCTTTGTAACAATTCAAACTTTCTTTCAAACTTTGACACAAAACCTTTGAACAAAAGTATATAGCTTATAAAAAAAAATTAAAAATACTGTTAATAATAATTTAAACATAGTAAACCTTTTTTAAAATATTATATTAACATTTAATAAAATATAATTTAATAAAACGTAAAAAAAAAAATAACATCACATTTTATAAATATATGTTATTTTCACAATATCACAGTTTTGTTTGAATAAAATATGTCAATTTAAGCTCCACAACATTAAATAATAACTGAGATTTAAGGAGAAAAATAATACCCAGCAAACCTAATTATTGGTCCAAGACTTGGTGTGTTTGGTGATGTAGACAGATTTAGTGTTAAATATAAATTAATACCAAAAATGCCTTGATACACATTTCCTTTACTCTCTTGTTGTACGTTCGCTGTTGCTGAATAAAGTAATTCCTAGCCAGAAACATAACATTACAAAAAAATACATTACAAAATACTACAACCAATAGATTCATGCATTTCTGGACATTTTGTTCATCTATTTTTGTTTTAGGTACGACATGGTGCTTTGTTTATTCCTTAACAGCAGGGGGCAGTCACGCGTTATCAGGCGCTCATTAACACTGAGTGAATGTAGTTCGTATGGTGAATGTAGTTCAGTTTGGGTTAGGACCAGAAACTGGATCCAGACGGCTGTGAGGAGTTTGACAGCTTTGCATATACTACAATATCAGTCAGCGTTGATAGCTAATACTGGTATTATTTGTTTGTGTGACCGCATTTAGCGCATGTTTTGTATCGTAACTGCGCAAATAAGCTCAGCTCGCAGATGCGTCCTAGAGCGCGAGACCGCAGACGCCACTTTCTGCAGCGCTTTAACATCAGCTAACAGCGTCTTTGACTGACTTTCCAGTGCACAACATTAATAAACGGTAGGTTTTCATCATCAGTTTGACGTCACCTTTCTTTGCAGGTCTCGTGTATCATTATATGTTGCTTTTTAAATCTACGCACTTATGATAACAAAGACCTATAACATATTAACAGCCTATTACAGTCTATTATTATTTTAAAAATGCATTTAGAGATTCAATTAGTTGTTAGAAGTCCAGGTTATTTTTGAACCCTGTATGTATATCAAATAACTTTTTCGTTTTGTTAAATAACTATAAATATGTATTTTTTTATGCTTTTTAAGAAAATGTCTATGGAGTTAGATGTGTTTGTGGGGAACACCACTGTCCTGGATGAAGACGTGTACCAGCTGTGGTTGGATGGACACACAGGTCAATACATTTTGGTTAATAAATGTCGCGTATGAGTTTGTTATACACGCTTAGTGCTTACTTTTAATGTTTAGGATTTTATATAATGATGCATTCTTCGTGTTGGTACACAGTCACAGATGCGGTGAGGATACGGATGGAAGCAGGTGCCTTGCAGGAGTGTGAAGCCAATGCAGATGTTCTGCAGAGCGACACCACGGACCAGTTCAGAACATTCCAGATGTGTGAGCGGCTCCTCCAATCCCCTTCCAAAGTGGCCAATCAGCTTCTGTTCCAGATCCCTCCTCACCGTCAAACCATGCTTATCGAGAGGTCAGACTGGTTTGCGTCTGTGTTCTGTAGTGTTGTTGCTATTTTAGTTGTTAAAGCATCAGCACCGGTTTGTTTGAGCTTGTTCGTTTTTCTGTAGGTACTATGAGTTTGATAGCTTGTTTGCCAGGGAGGTGCTGGGTAAGAAACTCTCCAAAGGGACCAAAAAAGACTTGGATGACATCAGTTCAAAGACTGGGATTGCATTAAAGAGCTGTCGTCGACAGGTGCTGCACACTCTTGCCTCTTGTGTTTTTGAATGCCTTATAAAGAAAGGATGAATACTGCATGTTTGGCAATGTTGTTTAAAATTCTAAATTAATTTTCATTAATTTCATTATTCTAAAATTTTCATTAATTTATTTATCAGTGTACAGTACTTAAATATAAAATTATTGTACAATTTTATTATAAAAAATTATTGTTATCCTAAAAAAATAGCAGTAGTAGTATTTTAGTACTAATTTATTATTGCATTATTTACAGAAAGTTCAGTGTGCGATAATTAGAAATGTTAAATAATTATAATATTATTAGTAGTATTGTTGTATGCACTTATTTATTCACAAATAAGCTGTCAGTGCACAACAGGAATATTACAGCGTAAGGTTATATGTACTTGCATCAAAAAAATAAGTGCAATGTATTTATTGTTTTCATTTTGTATGGCAAAACCACTTTTGCTGCTATCGAAGTGCGATACAGGTATGATTAGGGACAGGTTTGGTGGTATGGCAAGGTTTAAGTGTAGGTTAAGGTGTAAGGGATGGGTCAGCTGCGTAATTATGTAATTACAGCAATTAATTAACGATGTAATAACAGATATATTTTTTTAAATTGTAAAAACATGTATATACACAATAAGTCCATTGTGATTCATTTAAATGTACAATAAGTAGTTAATACAGTAGTTAAGACCACCATAATAAAAAGTGGGACCAAATAATTTTTGTACTTATTTATTAAAGGTGCCATAGAACGGAAAACTGAATTTATGTTGGCATGGTAACAATAACAGTTCAGTACATGGACATAACATACTGTGAGTCTCAAACACCATCGTTTCCTACTTCTTATAGAAAT
>JAUMHQ010000033.1:3341659-3366155 GCA_032361165.1 Enteromius paludinosus | reverse complement strand
CGTCATCATGTTACACCCGCCTCAATCGTGCCGGGGGCGGGGGAGCTCGTTTCTCATTGGTTCCCACTTTTTTGGGACCAGAAATGCTCTAAAACGGCAGCTTGGCCAGACTGACTTTGCTCGCGAAATTGAATGTAGCATCACAGTAAGTACGGGCAGGCCCAGACTACCTTTGTTCATCTTCAAACACAAATAAAAAATTTGTTTAATTTCAAGAGCTTTCTGACCATGAGTAAACAGCAATGCAACTGACTGTCTTACTGTCTATTACTGTCTACTGTGGGTCAAATAGCTCTCGGATTTAATGCATTAAAAATATCTTGTCCTGAAGATGAACAAAGGTCTTATGAACAACATGAGAGTAATTAATGACAGAAGTTTCATTTCTGAGTCAACTTTCCCTTTGTCAAATGTTTTTGGATCCATTTACGTTCAGAATATGTACAGCAGCAGTAATGTTCTTTAGAATTCTTGTTTTGTGTTCAAAATTAACACACGTTTGGAAAACATGAGGGTCGGTGGATTTTTGGGTGAACTAAGTGTGTTTCTTGGTAATGTGTTTACCATTGCGAATCACTTTGTAGTTTCCATTCTGCCATTTGAAGACCAAACCAAAATATCCTGCCTAATAATGGTGTTTCAACCACTGATTTAACAATCACCCCATTAAACGCCTACAAGATGACTGCAGAGTAATGTTTTTTTTTTAAATGTTACATTTCATGGAAGAACGGGCCAAGGTTAAATGAGATCTTCACTGATGGTTCGCATCTTCTTGAGCAAGAATATAAGAGACTAGACAGATGCTTACAGCTTAAATCTGTTTCAATCAATTTGATCTAGAAATGAAGTGTAAGCAATTTATCAAACCGTTGCAAATGATTAAACATCAGAAGATTTCACCTGCAACATAGTCTCCAAAGCCCACTGTTGTGAGGGTGATGACCACAAAGTAGGCGGATTCTAGCAGAGACCATTCTTCAATTTTCTGGAAGACTAAAATTGGCACAAAGATGAAGAGAACACAGCCCAGGAGGAGGGACAGCACAGCTGTGATGACTCGCACGATGGTTGGGCTCACCTTCCACTTCTGAATGGAGAAGATGAAGACATTTAAGACATTTATACAGCATCTATAAGAAGTTTATAGAAAAAAACTAAAACGATATTGATTAATAATGATGGTCCTGTGAGGTTGTGTTTGTCTTCGTCATCTTTTACCCATAAAAGAGCTTCAATTTTAGCAATGGCATTCCTCAGTGACGTCCCCAGATGGTCTCCTGCTGCCCCCAACAGAAATCCAAACAAGGGAATGCCCACCAGTGTATAGCAGATACAGAAGAACTGACCCCACGGTGTCTTTGGAGAGATGTTTCCATAACCTGGACCACAGACAAACATTTGCAGTGATCTGATGGCAGATATTTTTAGACATCTCACAGTGCCAGTGATCCCCAGAATGCAGAGGCCAGGCCAGGCTCTGCCTTTTAACATGAAGGTGTGATCAGCCAGTGATATGGTAGTCCCATACCGATGGTGGTGACAATTGTGCCACAGAAGAAGAAAGCGCTGCCCAGGTCCCAACTGGTACTGAATGTAGCGTTGCTGTTGGGGTCAACTCCAACACTGAGAGCCGCTGTCACCTTCTGTATAGCGACAATAAAGCATAGGGGAAGAAGAATAAATATTAAACACAGGTTGACTTAACAGGATAACTAATATGTCTGTGCTGCAAGGCAGTAAAATTTAGAAGTTTGTAATATTGGCAGTTAATGGCTGAAATGGGTATGGCGGTCCAAATTCGAAACATTGGTTTCTCCTATCCCCACTTAATGCGCAACCTGGTTGCCAGATAGGGCACGTAACAGGAACTAGCAAAACTGACTCTTCGCAAAGACCCACCCTCCTTAGCTACTGTTGCTATGTCTGACAAGCCTTGGCGCCCTCAGACACACATCAATGTACTCAAAGTGAAAAGTACATGTGGAGCAAAGAGGACACTGCAACACACCGACAGACAAGACGGACTAGGTTACTTGAGCTACGAAACAAAGTCTTGGGGTTAAAATTTGGTCATGTTTTAAGAAATACAATATAATTCAATATAATTTGTTTATAACATTCATAGGCTATTTAAAGCTTTTATTCCATATGATCTATATAACATTACATGCACTCATAATGTCTGTATTAGTGTTACTAGACCTCATAGTATTTGAACCATTAAAAAAGTCAAATAATCATAGCTTGCAACAATACTTACTTCTATCAGATATGATAGATTGTCAGGGTTTACGCAGGTGTAGTTGCCCAAGAAGTCCAGACGGGTGGCTTGCAGCTCATCATGATGGGCTTCCTCATTTGGAGCCTCCAGGGCATTGAACACCAGAGCCCCCATCATTAAGTACAAGAGCACCCCAATGAGGACGAATATAAGGGTGGAGCCATGCATGGCTGAACGTCTGCTGGAGCCTGTCCGTTTCCTGTCCTTTCCACTGCTGGTGTTGTTCCTCTTGGGGACGAGACTGCAAAACCAGCTGAATCCATTAAAGAGAGTTGCAAGCACTTCATGGTGAAAGCTTAAGTGTGACCACAAAACAACTTTACAGAAGATTTTGGTCCAACCCATTAAAACTGCAGTATCAGTGCTGATCTACTTCTTTCAGAATTCAAACCTATGACAATGAGCTTAAGTAACAAACCTGTCCTTTTCCTCCTCGCGTTTCCGGCGTATCCAACTCCGTCTATGACAGTTGCTAGATTCTTTGGATCCGTATCCACAAGCAAACCCCTCGTCCTTGTGATCTGATTAAGGGGACACTGAGGTGTTTTCGATAGAAATATAAATGAAAACCCTTAAAAAAACAAGCAAACAAACAACTTCTGCACACAGAAATATCAGTGGTGCAGCGGTTCAAATGACTTATGGTTTGTATCAAAGTTAGAGTCGTGGTTTTGGTAGGGTTCATTATGTGCTATGTTTATGTGCTGCTTCCTCTTGGAGTAGATTCATACAGTATTTGAATATTCCCTCTTTAAATGTTGTCTATCAGAAAATCTGGCAAATGTTTAATGAGGATACAGTATCTGTTTCTCACTGTTCCCTCCAAAACTGCCCACAGTGGTTTGATAAGGTCAGATGATTGATTTGGCCAGGGAAGATATTAAATATATTATATTAAATTAAATGAGGGAAGATCCATGCAGCTGTCCAAGTTTTGTACATTAATTTTTTTACATGTTGGTGTTTGTGATTTGAAGTTTAAGCAGCTCTTTCGTGGATGTTGTCTTTGTGAAGCTTTCTATGATCTATTTTTGAGGCAACAGGGTCTTCATTAAGGTGTCACTTTGTTTCAGTGGTTCTGTTTAGTTAGGGAATGTCAGTCCTTCTCAGTGGTTGCTTGTCCCTATCATTCACTTTCAGTTTTTAACCACTATTCCTCTTCGGTGATAATGTGTTGCCATGTTGTAGTTCTTAAAACACCAAACAAATGGACTGTTAAGGTTACAGACGCTCCTGCTAAATGGACTCCAGTGATTTGCCCGTTTTGGAAGTCTGACAACCCATTTCACCCACGGCTTGATACACTGCTGAACCCTAGAGAGTGTAGAAAATGAAAATATACATAAAAGACAATCACAAGCTTTTTTTTTCCACTATCCTATCATATGATATTAACCTCTTTAATAATGTGTGTTCACATTACTTTGTCCAACGCCGGTTTATTTTTGATAAAGAGAGTTCGGAAGATCAGCATTGATTTAAAACAGAAATCTATCAATGCAATTTTTTAGCAATTTAATGGATCCTTGCTAAATAAAAGTGTTCATTGATGTTGAGTTGATGTTGTTTTTAGTGTTTTATGAACCACAAATGAGTAGTCTATTGTAAGTCCTTTTTTATGATTTAAAGGACTTTGACAACACATTGTCAAGACATAAAACACATAAAGCCCTGGTACCCAGTGTCAAACTGCTCTGAATGCTTTCCCAACTTTAAACAAATGTATTTTTGGCATTCGGTGGACAGTTATACTGACAGGAGTCACACTGAGGACCAGGTGTCTCCTGTCATGTCACGAAGGTTGCACCTTCAGTCACGTTATGAAACAAAACTCATCTGTCTTCTGCTATTTACTGAGTAGCAACATCACACATTTACCAGCTGTTAGAAAAACAAAACCTAACACAGGACACAAAGGTGAATTTGGGACATGAGGACACGACAATGCATTCTCAGAGCTACTCTGAAAATGATTATTGTCAATACAGGACGTGAGCTCAACTATATAATATTCTAATCAAATTACAGAAAGTGAGAGTAAGAAGCACTTTAGAGCCCGCGAAGGCTGTGTCAGATGTGAATAAACTATGTGAAGGAAAAGTATGAATATGAATTGCAGCTGAGCAGTTATTGATTATTACAAAGAGTTTGGCCAGGTTTTTATTGGGCAAGGAGAACTGTGTGAGAAATTAAACCAGTAAAGTCAACATGTTTTTGTCATACCATGTGTGTGTGTGTGTGTGTGTGTGGACTTAAAAATGAGGACGATGGAAGCAATCAAAATCAACAAGAGTAATGATGACAAGTTAAAGCTTAATGTAGTACACATAGCAACGTTTTGCTGAATTATGTAATAAATAAATAAAAAGAAAACAGATAGAATAGAAAAACAATAGAGCAAACTAGTGTAAGCGGCTTTTGTCACTTGTGTAATAAAAAAGAAAAGGAATAAATACAATAGGAAAAAAAATATAGCTTCAAGGAGCAATTATGGAGCCAAGCACTCCAGCGGCAAAATAAGGAGCTATGTAGAATTATTGTAATTGAAATGACTGAAAAATCATAAATATAACCCCTAGTAGTATGATCGAAATCACTTCTGACCAACAGGTGGCGCTGTAGATCATATTTGTTTGTTCTGTGTGAGGTGACAATGGCATTGTCATTATGTCAAAGTCTATCTGTACGAAATCCATAACTTTATTCCAGCATGGTCTGAAGATGATGAGAGTCAAATTTGGCGCAAGGTGAACTAACGGTGTAGGAGTTAGAAAAAGTAGGTGTTCAACATGAATCAAAGTGGCGGAGAGAAGGTTTAGCCTTTTTAGCATTTTTGAAAATGTCATTATAACTTTTGACCTCAAGGAAACATGGTGCCGAAGAAGCACACCAAGTTTCGTAACGATATCTCGTAAAAAATAGCATTTTAAGAAAGAAATTCTAAATAGCTGACACCCAAAATAGCTGACATGGGAAAACTGGATATGGTTCGACTGGGAATAATGCACCTTAAGAGACCAGTTTTGTGATTTTTGGACAAACCTTTCAGAAGATATAAGCAAAAATAACAATTGTTTCATATCTAGGGGACACTATGCAGGTAGCCTCAAGTCATGCTTGTTATAACACACCACGTTTGGTGTCAATACTCCAAACCGTTGCGGAGATATAGCCTCACATGGATTTTGCACTTTTCATAGAATTGTTTAACGTGTTATTTTTCGAAAACGGTTCATGGCCGCATGGTCTGAAGATGATCTCAGCCAGTTTTGGTGAAAATCATATGAATCGTCCAGGTCGGTTGAAAATAGCAAAATTACTAACCCTTTACGATTTTTTCCATTTTGGTGTTTAATTGACTCGGCATAAGCCATGGAATCGGAGGAGAAAATTCTTTTCCTTTCACAGTTCAAAAATTATTAGCATAAGGGATGTTTTAACATAGTTTCGGGAAAGTGTCAGCACAGCCGGTACCCATTGACGCTCATTAGTATTATCGCCCACTAGCCAATTAATTATCCCTAAATTAATTTTATCCGCCTCTGCATAAATACCATCGCATCGTCTCACTCTTCTTGGTATCTAGTTACGCATGATCCCGCCTTCCTCCCCTTCTTCGCCTTTTTCCTTCGCAACTTCAAAGAAGGGCGGACGGGACCGAGCCTTGCTCTCTGCCCTCGCTAGGGTTACTATCAGCAGGGCTCGGGGTCCCGACTTGATCCCCGGACAGCACGCCAAATTTGCTTATTTAATTGAATGAAGATGTGCGAATTCATGAAACCTTTTGAAAGTTTGGGCAAGAGGTGGCGCTAGAGAGTTTGAGTTAGAGAGTTCAAATTTGCTGTGGATACTTCTGAGACTGTCCTCTATCAGTGTGCCAAATTTCACAACTTTCCCGTGAACAGTTCTATGTGCTGCCACGAACTCGAGAGCGGAAGAGGAAGAAGAGGCAGAATAATGCCGCTAAAAAAAAGAATAGGTGCCTGGCCACCTATAATAGAGCACAGTGTTTTTTTGTTTTGTTTTTTTTTTTTTCAAAAAGTGGCTTTTTTTTTTAAATAATAGAATTGGAATAAATAGTTAAAGTTAAGGGGTCCATTAAAAATGGAAGAGATTGTGTTAATGTATCTGTATTCCAACCTATAATAGAAAAAAATTTAACCGTTTTATATTTGTTTTTTTTATGTTTTTATGTATTTTAACCTCTATATAATCTGACTTATCAATAATAATTATAAGTGAAAATTTAAATAAAAAATATTAAGATAATAAATATGAATAGTTATTTTAAATTAGTAAATTGTGTGCATTTATACCACTTAAAAAAACCTTGTGACAGCCTTCTCTGACCTGGGACATAAGAAAATATAACTGTTCAGTTCATTCAAATTTAGAAGATATTGAGATTTACATTTTAATTTGAAGGACAGAATTAATAAAAGAATTTGTCATTTATGATGGTTTTGAAAGCTGTATTCCTTGTTACACATCACATGTGGTGTGGTTGAATTATTTATCAGTATATTTTTACTTTATAGTATCAAAAGATATTTGTAATGATATCTGCTGTGAGTTTAATCGAGGACAGTATTTGTGTATTTATGAGTGTGTGACTAACTCCTCATGTGCGTGTGCGTGTGTGAGATCTGAGCCGCCTCAGATGCCAGGAGACTGAAATGTCTGTGGCAGTTATTGGGTTTAGAGTTTGATTCGGAGCGCTGCAGGATCTGCTGACTGCAGTTTGCAAGCTCACTATAAAAAGTGGTTTGGTGAACCAGCAAATACAAAGACATTCAAGCAATTAGATCTACTAATTAATCAAGCTCCCCAAAATACACATCAGCCCATACAAGTCTAGGACAACTTCACGGTATCAGTGTCCAACTTCTAGTGCATTTATACTGTTTATAACTAGTTTATAACTTTACTTAAAAGCATGCATGATTGCTTATTTGATTTGACTCGGCACACTAAACTTATAACTTAATATCTGAATTTCCATGCACTGTGCCTCCAAATGTACCCAAAACACAGCATTAGTAAATCATCTGGTACTAAACTTCCAAACAGACCTCTAGAGGTTGTAATAAACTTCTATACAGGACCAACATTTGCTCAGATTAGCACTAAAATGACAGAATGAACCAGAAACCGATTCTTACACACAGCTCTCAAGCCCATCTCCTACCTCAGAGCAGACGGTCCGGCATATCCAGAGCACTGCAGCCGCAGGATTCCTTCCAAAGGGTGTGTGAATGAGTGTGTGTGTGTGTGTGCGTGCGCAAGATGGTCAGAGACTGTTGCTGAGTGCCCAAGAATGAAAAGGTACTCAATCAGATGGAGGCAGAGCTGTAAGAGTGAGTGTGCGAGAGACCGGCAGCATGTCTGTGGGCTTTGTGTGTGTTTGTGGGAGAGGGTGGGATCAGCAGAGCAGGGAAGGGCAACTACAGTAAAGGATGGTAAAAGAGAGAGAGAGAGGAGGAAATAAGAGAAAGGGTGGGGTCGATGCAGAGATTCTGAGCTTGATCGGATAATTGGTCTTTCCCTTCGGATCATGCTCTCCCCAGTTTATTCCAGATTAATGGGATGTTTCTGCTCAGGAGGAAGGTTCATGTTCCTCTTGGAAATGCCACTGGTGTGTATTTGGGGGTGGAATTTCGGCATGAAATTAAACAAAAATTTATATATGCAGTTAGGTCCAAATACATGAGCTTAACATGCATGCTCTGATCTTTAATTTGAGGGTATTCTCGTCTAAATTGCAGGAAAAGTTACTGTTCTTTCATTTGTACCCCTCCCCCCCTTTTTATGGACTAAATTGGACAGTTGACAGGATGGTGTTTCGGTTCCTTGCCGTTGTCGCCTCTGGCTTGGTTAGTTGGGGACACCTGATTTCTAGTGATTACAGTCGTCTTGACTACAGAGACTGTCTCTGCATTTGATAAATAAATAGTTTAATTCTCGTCATACATTACCATCACTCTGTTCTTCTATTTGATAATGTTCCGTGCTACAATCTATAGTTAAAAGCGCTATAGAAATAAAAGTGACTTGACTTGACTCAAAAGCCATTTCGTGGGCAGATGTGGGCTATTTCTACATGAATTAAGCAGGTGTCATTTGCATTTGGAAGCTGTAGATCTGAACCTACATTCTGCTGCCTGCAACATCCTCCTGCATGACCGGTTTGGCAGTGGGTCAGTAATGGTGTGGGGTGGCATTTCTCTGGAGAGCCGCATAGCCCTCCATGTGCTCGCCAGAGGTAGCCTGACTGCCATTAGGTACCAAGATGAGATCATCAGACCCCTTGTGAGACCACATGCCTGTGCGGTTGGCCTTGGGTTCCTCCTAATACAGGACCATGTTAGACCTCATATGGCTGGAGTGTGTCAGTAGTTCCTGCAAGACGAAGGCATTGCTGCTATGGACTGGCCCGCCCGTTCCCCAGACCTGAATCCAATTGAGCACATCTGGGACATCATGTCTCGCTCCATCCACCAACGCCACGTTGCACCACAGACTGTCCAGGAGTTGGCGGATGCTTTAGTCCAGGTCTGGGAGGTGATCCCTCAGGAGACCATCCGTCACCTCATCAGGACATGCCCAGGTGTTGTAGGGAGGTCTTACAGGCACCTGGAGGCCACACACACTACTGAGCCTCATTTTGACTTGTTTTAAGGACCTTACATCAAAGCCTGTAGTGTGTTTATCCACTTCAATGTTGAGTGTGACTCCAAATCCAGAGTTCCATGGGTTAATAAATTTGATTTCCATTGATAATTTTTGTGTGATTTTGTTGTCAGCACATTCAACTATGCAAAGAACAAAGTATTTAATAAGAATATTTCACTCATCAGATCTAGGATGTGTTAATTTAGTGTTCCCTTTATTTTCTTGAGCAGTGTATAATGTGTGAATCTCTGATGTTTGTTGTGATTGATGTCAATATCTATTTATACATGTATTTAAGGGCAAATAACAATTAAAATTAGGTTTTTTTTTTTTTTCTCTAACCAAACAATTTTATAACTTTATGTATAGAAGCACACAATTCATAAGTGCTGTTTTAAAGTACGGTCATGGTGCTTTGGAAATCAGCAGCAACCTATTCACTTTTATTTTATGAACGTTACACAGGTTTAGGATGACATGATGGTCCCTGCAAACACAGAACCTTCCCCTAAATCTTTTTTAACAACCTATAGACAACCTTTTAGTATAAATTGTTCATAACAATGAACTAATCCTCCCAGAAATAAGCAGAGAGGGAGGATATATATTATTTTAAATTTTTATCACCATAAACTAACCAGAACACCGTACATGTAATTGCTTAATTATTATTTTTAGGTGAACTATTATTTTAATGCTGTCTTTTCAGGGGGTTTTTCCACTACATAATCGTACTTCTCTGTTATCAGATGTAAATGAGTGTGAGATGGGAGCACCTTGTCAGCAAAGGTGTTACAACAGTTACGGCACGTTCCTGTGTCGCTGTGATCAAGGCTATGACCTTGGACCCGATGGCTACTCATGCAATGGTTAGTGCAAAATCCATAACCCTAATAGTTTTTTAACCAACTGACGATGTGCTGATTGTAATTATCTTTCTTTCTCTCCTCCCAGATATTGATGAGTGCAGCTATTCCAGTTTCCTCTGTCAGTTTCAGTGTGTGAACGAGCCTGGAAAATTCTCCTGTGTTTGTCCAGAAGGTTACGAGCTAGTTGGAACACGACTCTGCCAAGGTATTTAATTTTTTTTTCCACTCGACTCTTACAATAACATTGGTTTCAGTTTGTCACAACAATTCTGTGTGTAGATGTGAATGAGTGTGAGACAGGAGCTCATCAGTGTGGAGAAGGACAGGTCTGTGTGAACATTCACGGTGGACATCAGTGTGTCAGCTCCAACCGCTGCCAGGACCCCTACGTCCAGGTCTCAGAGAAGTGAGCCACTTCCATTGTTTTAATGCCAACCTATGATGGAATCAGAATCTTATTTGGACACTTTTCAGTGTTTAATTGACTTACTTTCTGTCCAGTCGTTGTATATGTCCGGTGGTGAAGCCAGAGTGTCGAGACATGCCCTTCTCCATTGTGCATCGATACATGAGCATCACCTCGGAGCGCTCCGTTCCCTCCGACATCTTCCAGATCCAGGCCACCAGCGTCTATCCTGGAGCCTACAACTCCTTCCGCATTCGTTCTGGAGACGAAAATGAAGAATTCTACATACGGGTTAGTCAGAGACACACATCACCCTTTAAACATCAGTTTCATAATAGGTTACATTATGTGTGATCGAGTACATACTGGTAAAAATTATCCTGTTCTGTAATCCGTTACAAAGTCTTCAGTGTGACATGACAGCTGTGTTGCTTAGTAATTGCATAAATAATTATTTGGAAAAATCAGTTAAATTTGTAAATTTAGGATTATTTAATGAACAGAACAACATTTATTGGAAACTTTAGCAACATTATATATGTCTTTACTGTCAATTTTAATTAGTGCTGTCAAACAATTAATTAAAAATCTAATTGCAATGCGTTTGTATGTGTGTGTGTATATATATATACACACAGTACACGCACATCTTATGTAAACAAAAACTTTTATTTCGGATGTGATTAATCATGATTAATCCATAATTTATTTTATTTTAATACTTGATCACATATTTGTTTACACTGATAAGTTATTTAATATAGTGCAGAATCTTGAATATTTATATCCTATTTAACATGTTTAATTCTTTGTTTTAAAGTTCTATTGTTTTTAGTTTAAATGAAAAGTCTCAGACTCATGTATTTTTGATTTTTCTTGTTCCTAGCAAATCAACAACATCAGTGCCATGTTGGTGTTGGCCAAAGCAGTGACGGGACCGAAGGAGTATGTCCTCGATCTGGAGATGGTGTCTGTCAATCCTCTCATGAACTACCAGACCAGCTCGGTTCTGCGTCTCTCCATTTACGTTGGGCCTCATGCTTTCTGAGAAAAGAGAGAGAGTCGAGCGTAGGAAAAACACTGTATGACAGAAGATTTTTTTTTATTCAGTCTATTTCTGCTTTTATGTGTTAAAATTGATGCGAAATCATCTTTTTTTGTGGCTGACTTTGGCCGGTGACTGCAGGCCTATTCTGAGAAGCGCTAAAGCATCTGAAAATATCATGCCTATCGCTTTGTCATTCTCACACATACATGCAGCGCACAAGCACACACACACACACACAAATACAAACACACATATATCTGCTGCAGACATTTCAGGAAGATATAATTAGTTATTAGTACCAGCTAACAAATAAAAAAAAGCTGAAGAATTATCTAACAATACATATTCCACTTTTGTTATTACATTTATCTAGTGTAATCTCAGAAATCACCTTCAAACTAAAAAAAACCCCACAGGTTTCTATAAGCCTCTAAAGAAACATAAAGAGAACAAATGTCTTTGTAAATATTTTGTGAATCTAGTTTTACTTAAATTGTTGTATTTTTGTTTATTGAAATTAATTATTATGCTTGTGTTTACTCATTTAGACTTTTAAAATTAAATCTTTTTTTTTTTTTTTTTTTGCTGCATTACATTGTTGAAGTAAAAAAAACATTAAATAATGCATTAAATAATAAAAATTTTTTTTTTAAATCTTCCTCTTTCATGTCTGTATGCTGAAAATATCCATTTCGTTTACATGCTAATAATTCTGTTAATGTTTCTGCTGATTGTGAGCATTTATGATAAGTATAAATGTATAAATGTATTACTTAGGTGTCTCCACATGGTGACAGTGTAACACTGGAGCACACATGCTGAGTTTGACTTTTGTTTTTGCCATTAGCCAAAGTTAACTAAAATAAAAGTCACATCTATATTATTTCTTGATGATGTTATTTTAGAGCTACTGTATTTTGAAACTACTATACTTAGCAATATTTTTATTTTCAGCTTTATAGCTGCCCTGTAGATTTAAATTGACCATATCTATTGACAAAAAGTAAAGACAGGACAAAAGTAACAAAGCGACTAACCAATAGCTTTAAATGCTAATTAGCGTGTTCCAAAAAGGTTTGTGTTTTTGCAGGACATTCATTAACATAATTTCATCAATGGACTGGTCATCTCCACACTTGTTTTGCAACGAAACGAGTAGGAAGTTCTGTTTGAGTCAGCGTCTGATTTATTACTGCTATGTGTGCGAAAGGATCCGTGTGATAATTATAACCGCATGTAATGTATTGTCATACGCTAAGTGTGAATTTAGCCTAGCGTAGCTCCAGCAGGGAAGTGATGAGCTCATTGATGGTCAGTGTTGGCACAGAGGGCTTGTGGGCAGCGCAGCAGATGGATGTAGGTGTGATAGGAGTAACTGAGCTCAGCGGCAATCATATCAGATGCTGTAACATTTTACGTTCTAAAGTTCTCTAAGACTCCGAAGGTCTTTCTCCCGCGAAGCACAAATAAAGCTATTTTCAAGAATGTTGGTAGCTTTGTTGCCAGTGAGAACAGAAACTGTTTTGTTATCAACTTTCTTTGAAGTATTGTGTAAGATGTGCATACAGGTTTGAGGAAATGATAACTGACTTTTCATTTGAATCTATTTTGTTGTAGCTATGACCGGCGAAAATCCAATTAATGTATGTTAAATTCAAATGAAACAAACGTTCATGTGTCTGTTTATAAATACCTCAATCTTTTCTAAAAATTAACGAGGTTAGTTATTAACAGAGAGGGAAATGGAGGCTTTGGAGCTATTTTTGTGGTTGATAAGAGTAATGTTACAGTGGGTTATAAGGAGAGTAATTTTCCCGTCCACCCCCTCAAATACACGTCACAATCGGGCCATTAAAACATATTATTCTGTGATCACCATGAATGACTGAAACAATGCATGTGCACTCTTGTCGTGAAATTCGAAATGTTACCTTTCCTCCCATTTTTGTTGGTAATTTGAACTCATTTCCATCCCACACAGATCAAAATGATTCTTCACACATGCAACGTGACCTCCCAAGTAATTTAATGTGCTCTGAAGGTGTGAAAGCAATGACATGGTGACTTAACTTTTTTAACGTATACAAAGTTTTCCCTTTATTGGTTTTAGGATATTAGTCGCTCAAGGAGGTTAAATGTTGCGACTTCTTTTGCTGGGGTCAAATTGGTGGTGTGCTTGAGAACAACCATCATTTTGCATCTCTTGCAATGCGCAAATTTTGTTACTAAGATACTGCAGCTCCGTTGCCATGGGTGCAGAGATACAGAGATGGTCAAGTATCAGCTTCTAGTATAAACCCCTAAATAAATACAAAAAAAAAAAAGAATAGAAAAGATATAAAGACAGGAAAGTGAAACACACTGTGCATTTCTTAACCAAAATTCAAATTCTGTGGCAAAATATTGTCCTGAATATGGAGTGGATGGATTATTTTGTGTCATACACAACATAAGCCGAGAAGACAATGCGATTTTTCCTGGAAAGCTGCTATATCTTCGTGTATTCGATGTGAGATAATTACCCCGAGTGTTGTTTCGCTTCTTCGAAAACGACCAAAGTTCAATGCATATTCAAAGACGTCCATGTGAACAGATTATGAGCATTACACATCTTCTCCAAGAAATCCCATCCCCCATCTTTCTGATTTCAGCAGATGGCCGTGCCACCCACGTAATAAACAAAAAAGTCCAGTGGGAGCTCAAGGGTTAGGGTGACAGTTCCCTCTCTGCAGAGATCCGTCTCCCAAGGGCCCAGGTCCACATCATCCAGCAAAACTTTTCATCAATATTGACAGCATCTGTTCTGAACGACGTCCGACGGTCTTATCATCCAGCCTCCTATTACCTCCATTATAGTTCAAAGGCTAAAAGATTTTCTTATTTGATCAGTAATAGCCATAATTGCACAGGCTGGACATACAAAAGAGGAAAAAGACGGTATTAACGCAGATAATGGCAGTCAAGTACCACATAGGATGTGAAATATTACAAACAGGAAGTGTGAGTCAGACTTATTTAACCTCAGGATTGACACATCACCCCTGGAGGTGATGGATGGATGCCACAACCAAAATACAATTAGGCATCTGATCGTATTCTTAATTAACGTTCTTTAAAAGTTACAGAAGTCCATCGAACACCTATGGATCTGTCTGTCCTTGAGAGGTATATTTAGAATCCTATAGAAAACTGAAAGAGGTCTGAAATAAATGAGCATTGTTGCTGGGTGTTAAAAATAGACCGAGAGACTAAGGAGAAAGAGAAAAGCAAGCGCAGTTAAAAGGTTGCAGTTTGAACAGGCTTCATCAGCCACAGGAGAGGGAGGAGGGAGATGTGTAGGCGAGAACTTAGCTCACGTACGATCGCTGTTCCATGTTTCAAACTTTGGTAAACACGCAAAATGTATGCATGCATTTCTCTACAAATAAAAAGCTTTAAAGAGCCCTCTTCAGTTCCCCAAAATCATTTTTCAGCGAGCCGCGCTTGAGATTGTGTTTTATTTGCTGAAACTGTACTCATCCTGAGGCCATCCAAGACATAGAGGTGTTTGTTTCTACATCAGAACAGATTTGGAGAAACTTGGCTTTGCATCCCTTGCTCACCAATGAATCCTATGCAGTGAATGGGTGCCGTCAGAGTGAGAGTTCTGATATAACTGCACAATGAAAAATGCACAGATTAAGCACTACTACTAAGTCTACTAATGAAGAAACGGCTTTTTGAATCATAGTATATTACTGTAAGTGATACTGTAAGCACCCATTCACTGCAGCTTTTTTTTGATTGTTTGTTTTTTTGAGTGATTGTATATATATATATATATATATATATATATGCACACAATTGTTTTTCGTAGCAATAAGAACATTTCAAATATCTACCTTATTGATGACTATTAATGAGATTGAAAAGTTTTATGGATGTTCCAAATGAAATCATTGCACGCTAAAAAGGAACTTTCAAAAATTAGCTCTTGACTACAGTAAAATGCATTCTTGTAATAAATCAATGAGGTAGGCCATGATGTCACAGATGAATGATCAAGCACATAGGGATAAAAAATAGACTCAGTAATTTGTCCGTATAAAGGGCTCAGCAGAAAAGATCCCACTTTATCACAACATACTATTTACAAGTGATATGAATCATGGCATGGCACGTGACTTTTAAAACATGTTACTTTAAATAAATAAAGTTTGAGCTTCAGATGATGACCATAACCATCCTCTTGTCTTGTCCTGCTCAGGAATTTTAAAATAAGTGTTGCCAAGCAACTGATTATCCCTGTTCTTTAAAGTAAAAGAGTGAGGACCTTGATTCTTCTGGTTTTAAAATAAACATGAACATAAAGAAGCAGAAACTATAAAACCAGACAAGTGTCCTTCAAACCATTCATTCACTTATTTCTCCTTATCTTCCCCTTCCTCTCTCTCTCTCTCTCTCTCTCTCTCTCTCTCTCTCTCTCTCTCTCGCTCTCTCTCTCTCTTTCTCTCTCTCTCCAATGAAAATTATTTTCTGTGTTGTTTCATTATTCACATGTACACAGGTATACACTGAATATGAGTTAGATTGAATGTTCTAATGTGAAAGGATTTTCTCAAGAGTTTTAAACTCATGCTATACAATCTTTTTGATTGGTTGATAATCAGTAGGCTAATATTAATAATATCAACCCTGCTTATAAACTTATACAATTTCAAATTAAATCAATTGATATATTACTAGATGGTTTTAAATGTATTTCCTTTAACTTACATTTTTTATACAACTTTGTCATGTTGAAAACTTTGTTTAGAAATATCTTTCATTATGGGGCGATCTTACAATTACAGTAATGCCAACCCTGTTGCCATCATTTTCTGTAGTAATCAAATTATATATTTTTTTAAATGCACAAAATATTATTACTATTAATACTAAATATTAAACGTATTTGTTTTATTTATATATATATATAGCTTGTTTAAACATAAAATTACAACATATAATAATTAAAATAGTACAATGTATTTAGTACAATATTGTTCCATTATAATCATAAAAGAAATCGTTTTCAAATCCCCTTATCAAACTGTAAAGCTGTTGGACTGATCCACTACAGCCTATATTCGTGATCCGTCGCTTGGTTTAACTGCAGCTTGCTGTAAAAGGATATTTCGACGATCATGTTGCGTGTGAGGGGCAGTCGTGGGATAAAACACTTATTTTCTGAATCGTGGTTATTGTTTGTTTTCTATTTTCATTGCATGGGTGGCATGATGTAATTGTTGATTGTGAGCTATCAGCCTCCTACTAACTGCTTTGATAAAGAAGCAATAACCACAGGCGCACCTTCAGTTTTCAATTAGCATATTATCTAAATTCATTGACACGAGATATAAATTCTTACTCCTAATCCCGTCCCCAGATATCAGCATTCAGCAGCAAAAAAAAAAAAAAAATTGTGTTACAGCAGCTCGCGGCCAGATGCACCTGCTCTGAGCGCGCAACAGGGTGGAGAGTTTGGACCGCTGCCTTCGTCTAGATTTGTCCAAATCTGGCTTTGCGCGTTGAAAGGGATCCCATATTCATCCTACGTCATTATCACAGCAGCAAAATGCAGAGATACTTGGAGATCAGATTCAAATCCATTTATGCACGCCCCCCTCCCAACATTTCTTCAGGCGCCACTATATAAAGGATCTGGAGGCAATGTTGCCATCAGAAGCTTCTCGCGAAAGTCAGAGAGAGATCCATAGCGTATCAGTACAGAGGATTTATGGGCAAAGAAAAATGATTTTCTTAATTACTGAGTAGTTATTTTTTTTTAAAGATATTATCCGAAACTTACAAGAAGTGGCGTCTGCCCCAAATTATGGCTGAGTAGCTCGAACCGCAGGCAGTTTTATTTAGATTATTCGTCCGTTCCAACGATTTTTTTGGAGTCGACAAAATGTACCGGTCCACTAAAGGAGCATCAAAGGCTCGGAGGGATCAAATCAACGCAGAAATTCGCAACTTGAAAGATCTTCTGCCCATCTCCGATGCAGACAAAGCTCGTCTTTCCTACCTTCACATCATGTCCCTAGCCTGCATTTACACAAGAAAGTCTCTCTTTTTCTCTCAAGGTAGGGTTAACTTAACAAGGACTTTTGAAAAGTATTTTGAATTGTGTTTCCAATCGAATATAGAGTTATGGATATTGTGTTAGCTCTTCAGATCAATGTATATGCTTTCTTAAGAGGATAAAAAGTTACTGACCATTTTCTAAAGAACACAAAAATGGAATCAAAATCATTTTTAAACATTTATTTTTCAAGAACATAGAGCAGATATGCCATATCACAGCAATCTCTGTCTCTGTCCAGAGTTCTGAAAGTTGCTGTCTATGGTGCTGATTTTGAGCTGTTTGTGTGGATGTTGCTTTAAAATACTTTAGCTGCATTAAGAATTTTTATTATGTGCATACAGATCTTTATGTTGAGATTTTCCATTTTTTGTCTTGATCAGTGGCGGCAGGTCATGATGTGAGCGGGAGCATCCTGTCTTTGCCAGAACTCTCGGATCTGCTGCACACACTACCAGGGTTTCTCCTCGTGCTGACGAGTGAAGGAAAACTCCTGTATCTTTCCGACAATGTCGCAGAGCACCTCGGCCACTCCATGGTAAGATACAAATTGTAAAATAAATAGTTAATTAACTTTTTAGTACTTTTTTAGGAACTGGAGCAAGCTAAAAATAATTATTTGGGCTTCATCCAGGTCGATCTTGTGGCTCAGAGCGACAGTGTGTATGATATAATAGACCCAGCTGACCACTTCATCATGAGAGGCAACCTTGTGCCAATCACCACACCTGACACAGGTACTTTACACTGTTTTCATATAAACTAACTGCGATGTATTGTACATGATAAAAATAATTCCTTAATGTCACTTTCTTTTTTTGTTTGTTTGTTTGTAGACCGTCTCTTTCGTTGCCGCTTCAGCACTTCAAAGTTTGTAAGGAGACAGGGATCAGGCAACAAACTGACATTGGTTCGGGCATGCTGTCTGCCACCTCCATACCACACATCCTCCTACTGGACCTCCAATCCAGTCTGGGTGTGTTTTTGCTCCCCCATGGAGTCTAGTATCCCTCAGGCTTCGTCAGCAAGGAATCCTCTCCCCACCCCTCCTGCGGAGCAGTCTTTCCTCCTGTCATGTTTCCAGTCTCAGCACAGCCGGGACATGAGAATCCATGCCGCTCAGGACAGGTACAGTATGAGTCCTGTGAATGTCCCTGTCGGTATATGATTATGAGAGCGAGGGAATAATCCTGTTGTGTTTGTCTCTCTCTGACAGTGTAAGCGTGTACCTTGGCTATGATATAGAGGCTCTCCGTTCTCGCTCATGGTACAGTCTGATTCATCCCCGAGATCTCTCTCACGCCTCTGCACAACACTGCGCCTTGTGTGAGTACATAGCTCTATTTATTTGTTTTCATGAGAAAATGAGATACCATAAGCCGGTTTGGTAAATATGGCTCATTAATTGGTCATTATGTCCTATTTCAGTAAATGAAGGTGGGGAGAGGCAGGTGGAGATGGTGGTCCAGGTAGAGGCAGCAGATCATTCATGGGTCTGGCTTTATATTGTTCTTCAGCTGGAGACTGGAGAATACCCCATCAACAGCCACAACTATGTTATAAGGTATAAAGGCTACCAGCTTTTATGTGCAATTAATGTAAAATAAAAACAATTATATCTACAATTGATTTTTTTAGAAATTTGCTCAACTTAATTTTAGACATTATAAATATTAATATTTTATATTAACATGATACACATAGCATTGGTTATTAATATTATTATTATTATATTTTATATATTATTATTATATTTAATTATTAGTAGATATTATTATTGTTCTATTAGTAGTGACATATATCATTTTAGTATTATTAATAATATTTCATTTTTATTTTATTTTATTTATTATTAACACAATATATTATTATTATTAAAATATAATGTTTTTAAGATGTTTTATAATATATTTAAGATTTTATTCTGTTTAATATATTTAAACAATTAATTAATTAATGCTAGTATTTTTTTTATCTTAAACACATTCATAAAACAATTAACGATCTGCCATTTTCTCTACTCTTCCCTCAGTGAGTCTGAAGCCTGGTCGGTGCGTCAGCAGTTGTATTCAGAGCAGAACCAGCTGGCTCTCCTGTACCAGGAGGCACGCCAGAGCTCTGACCCCCTGTCCAGCCCGGACCAGGTCTTCACGCCCAGCAGCAGTGGCCTGTCCTCCCAGTCCTTCGACTTCAGCTTCACCACTTCTGGGCGGAGCTCCTCCGAGGAGCTCCCTAGCACCTCCGCCCCGACCAGCATGGCACTCGACCCTCTTCAGGGCTTTTCTCAGGACGAAGAGAGCCATCCGCAACCGCACGGCGGTCCCCAGATGTGGAGATCAGCCATGACTGTTTCCCCTGAACATCTAAGCAACATCCCGAGTCTCTCTGCCGTTCCCCAAACCCATGTCGCCCCTCCGCCCCTTCCTCCTCCAAAGCGCCAAAGCTCAGAGGAGTTTATTTGCACACCTCCTTACACCCCAAGACTCAGAGAGGGGAGTTTCATGTTTGGCGATGAGACCTTTAAATCAGACCATAGCAATGCAGTCAAAATGAGGCAGTCTATAACCCTTCCCACAAGCATCGGCCCCACTCAACACTGCCGCAAACGCCTATATGAAACACTACCGCCTACTCCAGACAGCCCAGGCAATGACGAATGCATTCTCATGGCACTGCCAGAAATCAGAGGACCTTTATATGTAGACGTCCCCCATTTCCCATTCCACAGTCCCCCCGAAGGCCTTTTAACCCCTGAGGCCTCGCCCACCAAAAAGCCCTGTTTGAGTTTCTTCCCTCGGGAAGACGATTCAGAAAGAGAGCGACTGGAAATCTCCCTCCTGGCTCAGTACATTAGCACTCTAGCTGAGGGTTTCTGTCACAGCCACCCACAAAACACATCGGCTCCCACTCATCACGCACCGTTTGAGGGCACAAACTCCTCACTGGCTCACATTGATGTCTTTATGTTTGAGGAGAAAGCAGTAGATGGCATCCCTCTTCCAAATCTGTCACCCACCTCCCCCGTACCTCCCTCGCCTTACTCATCAGAGCCGTCCTACGCTCAGCACTCCCCGAGCCGCAGCTCCCCTGTCCACACGCAGGAGGAGGCGGCGACTCTAAACGGTGTACGCCACCTCTGTAGCGTCCGGTCGACGCACCGTAACGGCACAGCCGGGGGTGGGCTGCGGGAAGTCGAGAGACCCAACGAGGACATGGAGACAATGTCTAGCCCAGGGTCCACCACACTTCCTGCCCTCACTCCTGCTCTGCCTTGTGCCCAGTCCCTCCTAGAGGAGCTGGTCACCTTGGAACCTGTGTTTGGGGCACCCGCCCCGATGACTCCTGCCGAGAGGCAACAAGACGAGTTGTATCAACTCCCTCATCAAGGTGGACAACAGATCTTCTACCAAGGTGAGACTTTTTTTCTCTGTCCGATTTTAGCATGTCAGCATCTCAATATTGTATTTGCGTCTAAACTGTTTTTTTCTCTCTCCTTTCCTGCAGATGGAACCAGTGATCACATGTTTTAACATAAGTCTGTGACTTAATCAATGCAGTATGGCATATTGTCATCTTTTACGAAGCTATTTTTCTGGGATAATGTGGTCGATTTAAAACGAAATGTGTTAGAAATGATTATTTATGTTTATATTTCGATATCATGAAGTCACATGAACATGCATCCTATTCATATTGGACTGTCACTTTGGGGAAAAGTACTTAAAGTAACATAAAGGCAATTGCCACTTTGTATTCACTTATAGTGAAGACTGTGTTTTACTGTTTATGAATCATAAGTGTATCTTTAAACCATCGTAGAGTTCTACGGTCAAGTAGAGGAATGATTCCTACCTACAATATTCTCTTTCTATTTGCTCTTCATTGTGTCAGTGCATGAAAACCATAGAAAATGCTTCATAATAAACAATATTCCTCTATGTTTTGTCCTCTGTTTGGAGAACAATACGGGATTTGCTTACAATCTTAAAGTTAAAGATGACTGGCTTTGATTGTTCCATTAGAAACCTTCTAATTATTTCTAGTGGATGCACAAATGTTAAGAAAATGTTGACTGAAAACTCTTTGAGGAACCCAAAATGGTTCTTCTGTGGCATCGCTGTGAAAACCTTTCTTTTTAAGAGTGCATTCGATGTGCTATATGTTCTTGTCCACAAAGGATATCCTTGAATCTGATGCGCTCTTGTTTTCCAAATATGTATATGAGAGTCAATTAAATGCATCAAAGCGAGGTTCATCGGTGTGTGTTCATTGTTGCTGCCCCCTCCATTGTTCCCTTTCATTCACTGCCTTTTTAGTGTGTCTCCATGGTTTCCTAGGACCGACTGACGCAGATGATGAGGTGCTATCTGTTTTTCCTGACGTATGCTCTTGACTCAGAGGCACAGTGGAGACAATCAGCCTCCTACACACACACACACACACATGCATATATGTCCACAAACGCATGCTGTACAGTGAATAGTCAGCCCACACTTTCCCATTATACCTGGAAGCTCACGATAATACCCTATATGGCCTTTCCTGCCTTTCCATTTTTTCCTCTTGTTGCTGGGGAAGCGAGATCTTCCTTTCGCAATCTCAACCTCCGGTGCCCCATAAAGCATTGTTTGCTTGTCAATTATCCAGTTATGCACCTTTCCATCAAGTCCGGCGTCCGGTACTGCGCTGACCCTCCCACATGGGACCATGGGCCAACTTACCGCCCCGTGTCCAGAAATACCCCACGAGTTTCATCTGAATAAAACTCTCTCATGTCTTCTCTTCCTGTCCTTGTGAGAATGATGCGCTTTCAGCAATGAAGAGGAATAAAAATAGAACGGACTGAAAAGAGGAGGAAAAGAGAGAATGTGGAGCGCTTGGAAGGTGCACAAGGACTTTTAGGTGCTTATTCATCCTGCTTTCCTCCCACTCCTCCAATCAGTCAGCTGAATTTCTTTTCATCCTCCCTCTTTCACACATCTGTGCTTTCTCATTGATACCGTCCCATTCATTAGGACCCTCTCTCCTTATGACTCACCCTTACCTCTTTAACTCATCTCTCCCTTCACTGCTCTCTCGCTCTTCATCCTCCAGATACGTCCACACAAACAGCCCGTGCCCACTTAAATCATAATGGAAATGCAAAAATTAAGATGCTCTCATCTTGTTTTCTGGAAAGTATGATGAAAACAACCACCTACATTGTCTGTACTATTCAAACGAACAAAACATTTCTATTCTTAAGCTCTAATGCCAGGGTGCAAGATCAAAAGAACAATCTTGTCAACAAATAAATTATATCGACAGAGATAGAGAAAAACAAACCTTTGAAATAAGTAGGCAAGCCATCTTCATCCTGGGGCTTGAGACGATGTCCTCAGTTCTCTACCGCTCATGAAGGCCTGCATTGCACCAACATGAAACTTTGTATACAGTGTATACAGTAAAGACTGCTCAATGCTGACGTTCAGTGGTCATTAATGGAAATTGTGTAGAATGCTTCTGAAACAAGAGTTTTTTTTATCAAAATAATATTCTTTATAAGTTTATGGGTTCGTGCAAACTGAATGTATGTTTAGGTAGTGTAGGACACGTTGTATTAAATTTGTGCTTAAATTAATATAGTAGTTCACCCAAAAATAATTACTCACCTTCATGTTGTTCCAAACCTGTATGAACTTTTTTTTATCTTTGGAATACAAAGATTTTATTTTATTTTTTTTAATGTAATCCAAGAGCTTTCTGACCCTTCATAGACAGCAACAGACACACGTCCAAGGCCCAGAAAGGTAGTAGCAAGGACATTGTTGAAATATTCAGTGACATTAGTGGTTCAAACTTAGTGTTATGACAGAATTTTCATGTTTGGGTTAACTAACCTTTAATTACGTTTGGAAACACAGCCATGAAAGTATACATACTTCAGTGGCATTTTACAGTAAATTCATTCTTCCACAACACAGGTTGACAGCCGACAAACACAATTTGTCACCCACAAAACAATGAGCTAAAAAACACTCCGTGTTTTCTTGTGTAAAACAAGGACACATCTCTGTTTATAATTGCAGTAAATATAGTTTATAACTGCAATATATGTTACTGGAATGACTCAGATATGATGAAGAATTCGTCAATATTTTATGTTGTTTATTTATTTTCAATTTTTTTTGCACTAAGTAATTCCAAAATACAAGAATTTGTATACATATCATCCACTGATACAGATACAATAGTAATGCTAATCTATAAAAATTCAACAGCAATAAAATAGTTATTTTGCTGTTTGGCATTATGTTATTGTTTTGAACATAAGTTTACAGTTTTGAAAACAGTATGTAAGCATGTGCAAAATGTGCTGTACGTACAAAGATTTTCGGCAGTTGTTGTGTCTGAGTGAGAAAAGAACTTATGAAATTTTAGAGATGTAGTCATTGAATGCATTTTGTGCCAAAAAATGATTATTGATCCTCAGTTTAGCCCAGTTCTGTTGTGCTCACTGTGTGAAGAGTTCTGCAAAAGTGAACTAAGTATTGAGAAAAGGGTCCAGGCATCTGGAAAAAACTGTAAGTTCACCTAAAAAAAGTGAAAAAGTCATTTACACCATAGGCTACCCTGCTGAAAAAGCCGGCATATGCTGGTTAGGTATGTTTTGAAGCTGGGATGCTGGTTTATGCTGTTCCTTTGCTGGTTTATGCTGGTCATTTGCTGGTTTATGCTGGTCATTTGCTGGTTTAAACTGATCTTTTGCTGGTTTATGCTGGTCCTTTGCTGGTTTACGCTGATCCTTTGCTGGTTTAAGCTGATCCTTTGCTGGTTTATGCTGCTCCTTTGCTGGTTTATGCTGGTCCTTTGATGGTTTAAGCGGATCCTTTGCAGGTTTATGCTGGTCCTTTGCTGGTTTAAGCTGATCCTTTGCTGGTTTATGCTGGTCCTTTGATGGTTTAAGCTGATCCTTTGCTGGTTTATGCTGTTCCTTTGCTGGTTTATGCTGCTCCTTTGCTGGTTTATGCTGGTCCTTTGCTGGTTTATGCTGGTCCTTTGCTGGTTTATGCTGGTCCTTTGCTGGTTTAAGCTGATCCTGTGCTGGTTTATGCTGTTCCTTTGCTGGTTT
>JAUMHQ010000033.1:3320317-3339257 GCA_032361165.1 Enteromius paludinosus | reverse complement strand
TTTATTGTGCATCTGGATGTAATGTTTTAATAAAATATACACGGCGCCTCAGAGAGTAGACACATGACGGGCTACGCAATATTACGCGATGACGTCACTGATATGCAAATTAGTGCGTGACCTCATCTGGCAACATTTAGCTACTTTTCATTGGAAATAGTTGGCAACACTGTTGACGCGGCGCTCGTTTCCGGTGTAAAATGAGCTAATGCGGGAAAAAAGTGCAGTCCTACAGAACACGTTGTAAAAAAAAATCAAACCATCGTTTCAAGCATTTTTTATTGTTAAAGGGGCGGTTCGCCCACAAAACGATAATTGTATTGTTCCAAACCTGTGTGACTTTATTCTCAGAACAACGAGATATATTTTGGTATCTTATTTAGAAGACTTTTCAGGATATTTTGTTGAATTCTACTTTTACAAAAAGTGTTTTGTATAAACTAGACATTTAGATTTATCTACCAGAAAACAAGTCTAAACTTCTATATTCATTTTCAGGGCCATGGAGGCCATATATGACATTGAGGTGACCACAGGCTCCATGACCCATGCAGGCACATTTGACAATATATATATTACTTTGATTGGCACACAAGGAGTGAGCGAGCGGACCAAGCTTGACAGCTATGGAAGAGATTTTAAGACTGGGATGGTAAGATATTTTTGTGACATTTTATTATGAATTCAAATGTGCTCAGCAAAGGTCTGACTGAAATTAGCCATAAGTTTCTCTAACTAGTATTTTTTTTTTTTTCCTATAGAAGGTGAAGTACAAAGTAATTACCAGGTTCACTCTTGCCAACCTGATGCTCATCAGACTCGAGAAAGATAATTTCATGTTCTTGCCAGAGAATGACTGGTTCTGCTCACTGGTAAATGTAAGAACACCTGAGAAAGATGTGATCAGCTTCCCGTGCTATCGCTGGATGGCAGAGGGAGAAGTGATTGAGCTGCGAGAGGCCAAAGGTTTTTATACTGTTATTGCATTATTTTTTATAACTCATGTTTATCATATAAATCGTATATCATCTGCAGAATGTTTTCTGATGGAAACTGTGACACAGAAAAAAATTATTAAAAAAAAACATTTCACTTCATCAATGTTTGTTTATAGGATTTTTGATCAATTCATTCTTCCAAATTTTTTCATCGTATGATTTTGATGGGATTTTCTGTTACATTTCTGTTACAACTCTTTCGTATTTTCTGATAGCTTCAAAAATCTATGAAGAAAAATATTTACAATTGAAGGAGCACAGAACAAATGAGCTGAAGCTTAACAAACAAGTGTACCAGTAAGTTTTGCACCACTAAGACGTCTTTGCAATCACTTTGTGACCTCTTCATTGGTTTAGTGTACTGTATATCTTTGTGTACCTTCTTCTGCCTCAAGGTGGAGTGAGTTCAAAACAGGTCTTCCCCAGCACGCATGTTTTCAGGAGCCCCTGTCTCTTCCCTCAGTGGTCCGCTTCTCTTTCACTAAAGACATGGACTCAGCTTTCAACTGCTCCACTGCGTGAGTCTTACAAACACATATTAGCATAAGTGTTAGTAAACCTGTCTGATAATTCCCTTACACCAATGATGAATTTATCTTCCAGGCTTGGTGAGATCAAAATGAAGAAACTGGTGAAAAAGCCTGATCAGTGGGTTCAAATGGAAGACATGAAGAGTGCCTTTTGGTCATCCAGAACTGCTGTCTCTGGTAAGAGCTGCTAAGGTCATCTGCTTCACAGATTAGAAGATGTGTTTGACGTTAAGGGAAGTAAAACTGACATACTTTTGTGGTTTTGTTATTGCAACCCTTTTATGATAGAGTATGTGCAGCTGCACTGGATGGATGATGATTTTTTTGGATATCAGCTCCTAAATGGCTGCAATCCGATGATGCTCCGTCGATGCACTGAGCTTCCTTTGAACTTTGCTGTTACTGATAGTATGGTGCAGCCTTTTCTAGAGAATGGGACTTCACTTACTCTGGAGATTAAGGTAAAACAATGTCAAATTTGCTCTTTTGCACTCTCCATGCACTCGGAATATGTAAGCAATTAACGGTTTAATTTTGTTTAACTCAACAGCAAGGAAACATTTTCTTATGTGACTATAAAAGACTGGCAGATTTACCAACTCAGTTGATCAATGGGAAGCAGCAGTCTGTTGCGGCTCCACTATGCCTTCTGTACAAAAACCAAGTGGGCAAACTTCTGCCGATTGCAATTCAGGTACGTTTGATGGGTTTCATTAACTTAAGACAATACTGGAATGGACTGGACAAAATAAAATATGTAAATTAATTCTAGCATTTGTACATCTTGCTGTTAATGCCCTATAAATACATTTTTTGAGAAGCAAAATTGCGTAACATGTTAAGCCTTGTAGATCTGAATAAAGTATTATTTAAGTATAAAATATTATTCCTAACCCACGGACTATTTCTTGTTTTTACATATAATTCAAAATTAATTGTCCACGCTTAAAATAAAAAAATATTTATAATATAGATTATATTTAGAATACATAATAAAATGTATTATGTAGATATAAATACATACAGTTTATATTTTTGAAAAAAACATTATTTTTTAAATTATATAAATATATATAATATGTAGACAAATAATTTTAAATATATATATATATGCATATTTTTGTATTTATGCATGCATAATAAATATACACAGTACAACAGTAAAAACATTTTTATTTTTGATATGATTAATTGTGATTGATTGTTTGATAGCACTTAAAAGTATACAAAGTCAATACAAAAATACTGACGTATGGCTGACGTGGTCAGTAACATCATAAACGATTAAAATCCTTATATAATTACAGAAAATGATTGATTAATTAATTCTCATTCTGTTTTTCATTGCTGTGTTAGTTGCAGCAACAGGCATCAGAGGACAATCCAGTTTTCCTGCCTAACGACTCAGAGAATGACTGGCAGCTCGCCAAACTCTATTTGAGGAATGCTGACTGTCTTGAACATCAAGCATCTTTCTATCTGCGCACACATCTGGCTGAGACATTTACAGTGTCGTTAATGAGAAACCTCCTGCCAGCTCACCCTATACATAAGGTACTTAAGATACTGTATCTGTGTCAATATACTGTTTGTCACTGTTAATACCTGGGCCAAATAAATGTTTCCAGTCAATCAGTAAACATCTGATCAATGCATGACATTCTGCTATAACCTGGATCATAATCATCACTCATAACTTACAGTGGGTACGGAAAGTATTCAGACCCCCCTCAAAATTTTTCACTATGTTATATTGCAGCCATTTGCTGAAATCAAATTTTTTTTTTTTTTTTTTTGATCAAATTTGCATTTTTTCCCCCTCATTAATGCACACCCAGTACCCCATATTGACAGAAAAACACACGAATTGTTGACATTTTTGCAGATTTGTTAAAAGAGAAAAACTGAAATATCACATGTTCCTAAGTATTCAGACCTTTTGCTCAGTATTTAGTAGAAGCACCCTTTTGATCGAATACAGCCATGAGTCTTTTTGGGAAAGATGCAACAAGTTTTGGGATCCTCTGCCATTCCTCCTTGCAGATCCTCTTCAGTTCTGGCTGGATGGTAAACGTTGGTGGACAGCCATTTTTAGGTCTCTTCAGAGATCCTATACTGGGTTTAAGTCAGGGCTCTGGCTGGGCCATTCAAGAACAGTCACATAGTTGTTGTGAAGCCACTCCTTTGTTATTTTAGCAGTGTGCTTAGGGTCATTGTCTTGTTGGAAGATAAACCTTCGTCCCAGTCTGAGGTCCTGAGCACTCTGGAAAAGGTTTTGGTCCAGGATTGATCCCTGTACTTGGCCACATTAATCTTTCCCTCGATTGCATCTTTTGCAACCTTAAGTCCAGTAGACATTTTTTTGTAACCTTGACCAGCTCTGTTCCTTGCCACAATTCTGTCTCTGAGCTCTTCAGGCAGTTCCTTTGACCTCATGATTCTCATTTGCTCTGACATGCGTTGTGAGCTGTAAGGTCTTATATAGACAGGTGTGTGGCTTTCCTAATCAAGTCCAATCAGTATAATCAAACACAGCTGGACTCAAATCAAAGCGTACTTAGGACCATGTGATATTTCAGTTTGTTTTTTTTATAAATCTGAAAAAATGTCAACCATTCCTGTTAAAAAATTTTTACTTAAATGATTTTAGCAAATGGCTGCAATATAACAAAGAGTGGAAAATTTAAGGGGGTCTGAATACTTTCCGTAACCACTGCATGTATTTGTTTCTCTCAAAGCTACTGTTGCCACACACACGTTATACCCTGCAGATAAACACCCTTATTCGGAATAGACTTCTCGGTTCTGAGGGTGCTGTCACTCAGGTATTGATTCAAGATTGTTTTTATTTTCGTTTATCTTTATTATTCAACTAAAAAGAATTTTCCCTTTAGAATACTAGTATTGGAGATGAAGGGATGACCAGTCTTATGAAGAAGGCACTTTCAGACCTGACCTACAGCTGTCTTTGCCTGCCTGAAGATATCAGTGACCGTGGACTAGAATCTGTTCCCAACTTTTTCTACAGGGACGATGGACTTCAGCTCTGGAACTTAATAAATGAGTAACATGATTTTTATATAACAAACAAACAAAATAGAATCATTACTCAGATCTGCATTAAATAATTCATTGCGTGTCTTTCATGGCATCTTGAAGGCTTTCTTTAAAGTTGCTGTGTGTAAGTTGTTGACTATTCTAAAGGCAAAAAAGAACATGTTTGTAGACATTTAGGAAACATGTTATGTTTTCATAGCCGTTTCTCTCAAAAAATAATGCTATAGCCAGTAATTCTACTCTGAGATGTGCGTTCCAGGTTGGAATGCCTTTGTTTTTGCAGTACCCATTTCAACCGCTAGCTGTCAATCTCACATCCTGCACCTTTTAATGTGTGCAATACATATAAGATGCCTTGTTGTTTTGGTATTAATTTGTAGTTTTGTAAGAAGCATGGTGGAGTTTTATTACCAGAGTGACAGTGACGTGCTGCAGGACACTGAATTGCAGGACTGGATCAAGGAGATCTTCATTCACGGGTTTCTTGAGCAGAGCAGCACAGGTGAGTTAGATGACATGGCTTTGGATATGATAGCTGTGATGTCATCATTTATCTAATTTATTTTCCTTCTTATTTAGGAATACCTCAGTGTTTTAGCACAGTGGAGGAAGTTGTCAAATTTGTGACCATGGTGATCTTTAATGTTTCGGCTCAACATTCGGCCCTAAGAGCAGGACATGTAAGTTAAAAATTAAATGCAAATGTTTCTATTTAATTAGGATCACATGTTTTACACACTCTGTTTTGCTCTCTATATTTTTGCATTTAGTTTGATTATGGTAGTTGGTTTCCCAATGCCCCAGGCTCTTTAAAACGACCCCCTCCTACATCTAAGGGAAGCTCAGACAAACACACCCTGCTGGACACTCTCCCTGATATGAACACCTCTGCTTATCTAGTATCAGTTTTTTGGCTCCTGAGCAAAACCTCATCAGATTTAGTGAGTGTTTCCTACTCAACTGATTGGATTATCCCAGTTTTTGCATATATTTGAAAAATCACTAAAAATCATCTCTAATCTTTTATGCAGGTTCGACTCGGGCAATACCCGGAGGACTACTTTTGCCAGACGGCTCCTCAAAAAATTATCAGAGTTTTTCAAGCAGAACTGTCCTTTTTTAGTGAGTCCATCCAAGACAGAAACAAAGGGCTAAAGGTGCCTTACACATACATGTGCCCTGACAACATCAGCAACAGTGTCAGCATTTGACACATTTAAGTGGTGCGACTGAACACTACTAAAACATCATGTTTTAATGTACATATTATAAACAAAATTAAGAATCAGTTTTATATGTATATGTTGTATCTTTACTTGCTATATACTATGATTGCCTCATTTATCAATTGGAATTAGAAGCCATGTTGAAACATCAAAAATTTCAAAATGATTAAAAATTTTGATTTTTAACATTCTTAAAAAAAATACATATTTTTAGTCTCACTTGTCTATATCACTCTAAGACTAAAATGCATGTTTAAGCTTCCTGAAGATGTCTTGCTCTGGCATATCTTAAAATATGTCAGTGTCATTGTTCTAATAATAATAATAATAATATTTTTTATTTATATAGCGCCTTTCCAGAGCTCAAGGACACTTTACAATGAATGTAACAAAGAAGAGATAATACGAACAGACATTAAAGGAAAACAGTAATCAAGTAGAGAAACATTAGGTCAACAAACATACAAGAAGTCAAATGTAACAAAATGGAAATACAAAACAAGACCTAAGAGACAAACATGCAGAGGACAAGTGGATTAAACAAAGCGGTCAGTTTAATGAATCGGAGGTGTAACATTCAAAAAACAAATGCAGTTTTGAGTAAAGATTTAAAATCTGAGATATTATTAAGTGAATGGAGTGAGCATGGTAGAGAATTCCAAGGTTTAGGCGCAGTAACACTAAATAACCTGCCCCCCACTGAAGAGAGGCGGTACCGAGGGACTGCGAGAAGGCCAGAATCGGAAGAATGTAGTGAGCAAATTGGGATGTAGGGGACAAGCAAGATACAAATACAGGAGGGAGTTAAGCCTTTTAAGGATTTAAAAACAAGGAGGAGAATTTTGAATTTAATATGGTAGGCAACTGGGAGCCAATGGAGATCATACAAGATTGGGGTTATATGAGCAGAACGTTTGGTTTGAGTGAGTTTTGTAGCCGCAGAGTTTTAAATATATTGCAATCTGGAGATGGGGCTGGCGGGTAGACCAATGAAAAGGGCATTACAGAAATCAATGCGTGATGAGACGAATGCATGGATGCATCTTTGGTACTGATGAAGAGATGCAGTTGGTGCAATACGATGTAAATGGAAGAATGCAGATTTAGTGACAGATTTAATGTGGGACTGAAAGGAGAGTGTGGAGTCGAAGAGGTGAAACCGGTAGAAATGTTGCTGGTTAGTGCTGAGGTTCCAATGAAAATGATCTCAGTTTTGTCCAAATTAGGTTTCAGAAAATGTAAGTTAAGCCAATGTCCTTCACACAAGCAGAGATGTCAATTTGGGAGGATGGAGTATGTGTACAGATAGATTAAAGTTGAATCTCGTCTGCATAAAATTGTTGTAAGATAAAACCAAGAGGGATTGTGTAAATTGTGAATAATAGTGGGCCAAGAACAGATCCCTGAGGAACACCTTGCTTCAGGGGGACAGTGGGCGAATCGAAAATCCTGTAGTCCTGCCTTACGCTAAGCCCTGTTTGTGAATCCAGGCTGTAGTGATCTAAAAAGGAAATGTAAAAAAACATTTTTAAAAAGGTCTTTAATTTATGGCCATGTGTGTTTTAGATTTGATCATTCCATTTAATTCTACCACTTCAAATGTAAATACTTTCACAGCAATGCTCCTTTTATAATGTAGTTAAAGGGGTCATATGGTGGTACATGCACTTTTACAAGCTGTTTGGACTTAAATGTGTGTTGGGACACAACCACCCTAAAATGATAAAGATTCACAAATATTTGTATTAAATAAGTTGCCCCTTCTGAAATCAAGCATTCTCAAATGCATGTGGGTGTGGCGCCACACCCAGGATATTTGATTAACAGCAGTGTCACACAGACTGAACTGGTGTCTTACCTCAGACCCGCCCTGAGTGAGACGTCATCAGACCGAGAAGTAGAGACAAACAAGACTCCTAAGAGATTTAGGTGTTTTGTTGTTGAATGTATTAATGAACATAGCAGTAGTCATTTACCCTGACATCTGAGTGACTGAAGACGCAGAGGATTAACGTTATGTTTGGTTCTGAAGGGTAGCGTTCCCTTGACTGACCGAAATGCGTTTATGTTCGCGCGAATCATTCATGATCCAGCCTCACCTACAGAAGCAGTGAGTATAATGTCTTTTAATGAATCTTTGCAAATCGCAAATAACTTTTTTACACTATCTTTGAGAAATTTTAAAGCAATCTATATTATAAACTTTCCATTAAGAACCTAAAGAATCATATTAGCTTGTGGAAAATTGCCTTTGTATGACCCCTTTAAGAGAATATAAACTATGTCAAGTAATCTACCTTTTATTTGGATACATGTATTGAATACAACAGCTGATATCTCAATGCAAAGACACAGCTGTTCAGAAAAAGTCGAACATTATAGTGTTTAAATTTTTTTTGGTTTCAATTTGTTTGTTACTGATGGAAAAGCACATCTAGATGACACTCTTATAGCACGAGAAAATGCAACAGCAAGTCCATCCCAGTGTTATTGTGGGTTAAGTTCATCAATGCACCGCAAAAGGTTTTCATTTTTTTCCGGATAGTGGCCTTCTTTGATTCTCTTATTAATGTAGCGAGTTGTCTCCTCTCGTGCATTCTGGCTAGAACTGGTAGAGATCTGCAAGATGTTCTTGAGCAGCTCCTGGTTGGCCTCCACAGACAAACCCAGGAGAAAGCGGAGAAAGAGATCATAGTTGCTATTCTTGGAGCTCAACGCTTTGTCAACCGCACTCCTGAGTACCTCTACCAAGGAAACTTTCAAGACTTTGCTCAGCTTGCTCTGCTCAAGGACGTTCTTCCCATGTTTCTTGAAACAATAGAAAACGTGAAGAGCAGCAAGGTATTCCTGAAGGGTCGGTTGAGCAAAGCAGCTCACCTTTTCTGTATAAATCATGTACTTCTCTCTGTAATACTCTGAGCAGAGACCGGAGCAGACCATGGCAGGGTACGACTCCGGCAATCCAACTTCCTCCCAGTGCTCTTTCTCTATCTTAAACTCATTCTTCTCAAGCATCATGTAGGCCAGCTTTGCGAGCTTGACAAGCAACTGATCAGAAGTAAGATCCTTGGTGTCTTGGGTGGGGTCGTTCTTCAGTTTCTCAACTGACATTAGAGTATGACCGTGCAGCATAATTGTGTACAGATTAGTAAGAGTTCTGGGCAGCTGTGGGGATTGAAAAGTCTGGAACTGCCCCTGCAGCACTTTAGATGCCACCCAGCAGAACAGCGGAGAGTGGCACATAATAAACAGCGTCTTGGAAGATTTGATGTGAGCAATCACCTTCTCAGCAAGGTCCGGGTCTAAGATGTTCTTTCTGAAATAGGCCTCTTTCTGATCATCGTTGAAGCCACGGACCTCCAGAAGCTGGTGGACGTGTTCTGGTGGGATCACATCCAGAGATCCTGCCCTAGAAATGAGCCACACGTAGGCGTTATAGAGCAGGTTCCCCCTGATGAGGTTGGTCATCAACACTTGCACAGTCGCAGGCCTGGTCGCATCACACCAATACACCGTTCTCCGGAAATTAAAGGAGATTTGGGTGTCATCTAGACCATCGCAAATGAACATCACTGGGCAGCCTTCGAAATCGAGATCGTCTATTTCCTTCATCTCTGGATAGAGGGTACTGACCAGACTCATGAGAGTATACTCTCCTTCCAGCATCTTATTCAGCTCCTTAAACTGCAGAGGAATAAGAAAGAAAACGTCTGGGTGGACTTTTCCATCCACCCAGTCAAGGATGAAGCGCTGCACTGCAAATGATTTGCCACATCCTGGGACTCCCCAGGCTAACATGGACCTTGCTTGCCTTGCCCTGGGGTTCTGCTGGGAAAAAAAGTCATTTCCGTATAATGGCGCCCTCTTGACTTTGCCACTTTGCTCTGCAAGCTCTTCTATCGTTGATCTGAACTCATGCTCACTGTTGATTGATGCATTCACGCCATCTGAAATGTAAAGCTCTGTATAGACAGACTCAAAGGGGACTGGTTGTCCTTGCTGACTGAAACCCTCAAATACCATCTCGTATTTCCTCTTCAGAGTCAATTTCAACTCGTAGCGCACTTCGTCTGTGGAACATCAAAAAGAGAGACTTTTAAGGCAACTTTTTCAAAAGCGCTGTAACGTTTTGGTAAGGAAAAAATGATATAACTTACTTCTTTTGCATAGTCCTTGCAGATATTCAGCCAGCTTTTTAAAGTTCATGACATTAAGGAGCGCCAGCATGATCTTCAGAGAGATCTCAATATCGCAGAGCTCTAGCATCTTATCCACCAGATCCACAATATCAAGTCCATCCAGCGGATCACGGAAGCGCTCTGGATATCGTTCCCACAGCTGTTTTTTGAAGTACTTTAATTCGTCCTCTGTAAGTTTCTTTAAGCAGGTTGTGAGGGCCTATGATATAGCAAGAATTTGAGTAAAAGGAACTTAATGGAAATATTGCGATTGCTTTGAATGAGTGACCAATGGTTGTAGGCCTCACCTTAAAAGCAAATTCCACCGTCATTGCTGGGTGCCTTTTCTCATTTGGATCTACTACCAGCTCTGGCTTTACAGGAGCAGGAACATGTTGTTTCATACCACCTTCCCTCTTGCTTTTCTTCCGTGTGCTTAATTTGAAGAAACATTTTTTTTATATATATATATATATATATATATTTCGATGACAATAAATTAAAAACTATAGTATTGTTCTAAATATTGGGTAAGATTTATTTATTTATTTTAATATTTGATATCAAAACTAGAGTAAAAACAATCATTTTGTGAAACGCTATTACAATTTATAATGTCAATTTATCTAATTTATTTATTAATTATATTTAATATAATTTATCATTATAATATGCTTATTTCTATAATATTCTTAAAGAATATACTCTAAAAATTAAAAAATAAGTATATATTATGTATGACTCTGTACAATTATAATGAAAATGTAAGCATCCTACAGTAACTAATTATGTGAATACATTAAATATGGGTGAAAATAGTGAAATAATGTAGGTCACAAATTAAATCAATACATTTTTTAACAATATGTACCATCTGCACAATAAAGGGTGGTCAACAATAATTAATACCACAGTATTAATTATGACCTCTCACCTTTCTTCAGCACTGCCCTTCATTTCGACGTTATCATCATCATCATCATCACTATTAAAATCTTCACTACTAGAAGCAGATGAATCCCGTCTGGACAACTGAACCCTGTAGAAGTCAAAAGTTGACTTACAAGTATGACAACTTTAGTCACAAGCACACAGAGAGCAAAGTCTTTTTCAAACTTTCCAATAAATATCACTTCCACTCTTATATTATTAGTAATAAACTAATAATTACTAATAAAAGCTTAAAACACACTGTGTGAACAACACACTGTGTGAACAACACACTGATCCTGCAAAAACAAAACGCAATACATAAAAGCTGTCCCAGAGCATATGTCTTATATTCTAAAAAAAAAATAGTTTTGAGGGCGAAATGAAGATGAAGTAAACTTACTGAGTGCAACTGGGTTCATGCTCTTCTCTTGTTTCTGACCAGCTGTCACTCTGCATGGACGCATAACTGTTTGCAGGGGATTCTGCTCTTTCCACGTATTGTCTGGTGAGAACAGTCGTTATAAGTGATAGAAAAATAAAAATGAGGTAAGTACAGTAGTTATACCATCGACTACGGCGTGTTCCCGGTCTTACCAGCATGCGTCGCACTTACACAACAGACATGCGCATGACATGTTCGTAAACATGGCTGTACCCAACACCAATATCAGATTACCGAAAGCCACATTACCCCACAAAACCGGAGTATCCAATGTTGAATGGAAGTGTCCTCTGAGGAATCACGTCGTCCTCTTCATCCCCGTTTTCACTCCCGAAAGCGGAAGCCCCAATTCCTAATGGCAGACTGTTGTCTGACGCCATGTCTACTGCGTCGTCATCCATCTCGGATTTGCAGCGTTTCACCCGCTTGTCCGAAACTGCTAGGTGTTGTTACCCTAACGAAAGAGGCACATAGATAATGCAATATTCATACGCCTTTAACGTGAGCAAAGCAAGTCTATTCCTGTGGAAGGACTGCAGTATTGCGTTAAGCTAAACCCAAATACATAGAGCAGGGTTTAACCCTTTGTATACATGGGTTTCATGCATTTTACGGCAATTTGCTGTTACGGTGATATGCTTTGTGAAACAGTGACACAGTAAGTTGTTTAGCAACTGACAGCCAATTCTAAACGTAAATATTCATGTGCTTTTGTGCTCTCTGATCCTGTTTTATTTTTAGCGATTGGAAGTTGCGGAAGTAGTTATAACCAGTTCTACTGGTCCAATCAATGCTGTTGGACTCATGAACATGCAAACATTAGCCCAAGGTTTACAGTGTTAAAAAAACCCCAACATTAAACCAGAATACTAGGAAAATGGAAGAAATAATTATATTGTAGAGAAAAGCCAATATTTTTTTTGATTACAATATACCTTTGGAGCTCTGTTTATAAGACCTTACATGTAGTCACGTGCGTTTGCATATGCATATACAGTACACCATTAGAGGAGCTTCAGAGACAGACTGAGTACAGTGTAGCTGTAGAGGTTGTCTAATAATTTCACCTTTATTTCTGTAGCAATGACTCCTGACTCCGCAGTCCTCTCGATTCACGCCTGGCTTCACATAAATAGCGGAAGAAGGAACAAACGGTTGGGTAACTTTGAGTTAATTGTTTAGCATCAATTACTTTTACGATTAGTGATTCATTTATGATTCCTGTCCCAGATGCAAGCCCACATATGATAAAGTTTACCAGCGAAAATGCGTAGCAAAAGCGCATCAGCAGCACCTGATGAGGATCACTTTCGGTTTGAAGTTGTGTATGTACTTCCCTGTTTTCTTAAAGAGACAGCAGTAAGAATATTTTTATGACGTAGATTTTATACTTGGTAGTAGAGACAGACTTGTAATCTGTTTCTCGCTATTAAGGGACATAACGTGTATTTCTTGGATTGTATAGTGCATTTTGTGTATGTTTCACTTTCTATTTTGCTTGGCACATGTTTTAATATCTTGCTGCCAGAGGTCTTCAACAGGGTCCCCACAATAGCCAAGCAGAAATTAATTGAAAATTAAAAGCTACAAAATATTTTATAAATTAAATAGGTAGCAGGGGGTGCTTGTTCTCTCTTTCTATGCACTGAAAAAAAGACCCTTGATTTATACCCTATTGACACCACTGTGGTGAAGGACCCCATTTTGAGATTGTGTTGTTTTTTAAAAGCCCTGAAGTCCCACTGTGAATGGCACTGATCTCATATGCTGTAGATTTGTTGTAGTTGTTTAAGCCCTGAACTCTAGCTGCAGATGGCAAGTCTTGAGTCTTAATGGAGCAGCTCTTGAACCTTGATCCCTTCTCCTCCCCTTGTCCCTTAAAAGCCTCTTCTCAATACCCCTGCAGGGTGTAAGGAATCTCAACATCTGTCAGCAATGCACACTCCCCTTATGTTCCCATGAGATGTACATCAACATAAAGCACTCTGTGAAATACATCTCTGTTTAGATGTTTAGGTAATAATATATTTTATGCCTTAGATTGATGTGTATGAATTTAGTTGGTCTGTTTAGTTAGATTAGTGATATACAATACAGGTATTTTTCCAATATAATCACATTTCAGATCTGTTTGGAATCTAATGGTGTAATGTAAACACACATTCATAAAAAATTTAAGGCACACTCCACCCAAAAATGAAAATTCTGTCTGCGTTTACAACCTCATTCAAACCTGTATTTTTCTCTCTTTCTGAGAAACACACACACATTGAAAAAAAAACCTTACAAATATTTTGAAGAAACCATTTGCTGGCCATGTTGTACTGAACAAATAATCACTATCACATTTTTCAAAATATCTTTTTTTTGTGTTTGACAGAAGAAAAAGTAATTCTGAAACAACAAAAGGGTGAGTGAGTGGTAGGTAATGAAAGAATTAAAATTTTTGGGGTAAATATCCTGTATCCCGTTATGAAGCTGACTTGTCTTCACATCACAGGGATTTTTCTTTGTTGAGCACTGTGTTTCTTTAAAGAAAGAGGCTTAATTGGGACAGGCTAGTGGCATGAAAGTCACCCGAAGGCATTGCATGTTTCCCCTTGAATGATCATTCACAAAGCCCTGACTATAGGTCACTTCAGTTTTGAGGACAGCAGGCATTTTAAAACACCTTCTTAAAAATTCATTTTTTATGGAAATCGCAATTAAGAAAGATTTTATTCAATTGAATGCATATCTTCAGAAAATTACACAAATATTAATAATAATTTGGTTTAAGTGACAGTCACTTAGCTTTTGATTACAGCAGGCATTTAAAACACCTTCTAAAATAGTTTTTATGGAAATGCCATTAAATAAAGTCTTTATTCATGCATTTAATGGAATGCATATCTAAAACTACATTAAAATTAAGCATTATGTAGATGCACGATGGGTTAAAGAAACAGTTCACCAAAAAAAAAACTTATATTTTGTCACCCTCATGTTGTTTTAGACCCATTTGTTTTTCTTCCAAGATGCAAAAAGGGTTTAGGGAACGACAGTATCAGTCACCATTCACTTTTGTTGCATCTCATTTAAATAAAACGAATGACTGAGACTGTTATTCTGCTCAGCATCTCCTTTTGTGTTCACCAGAAGAAATAATTTTTTACTATGACTGTAAGTTAGAAGTATTGATTGACTATTTAAAAAAAAGAGAAAAAATCTTCATCCATGCATTGAAATAAAAAGGCTTCCAAGTGACGCAATAAAATAATAGCGCGTTCCAGTCCCACTGCTATCTCCAAGGGTGTATTTAATACTCTGGTTTGCACACAGCTCAATTATGGAGATGTTTCCGCTGCTTGGCCCTCATGACGGCTCATTTGCCAGAGCCAACGACTGGCAAGAATGGACGAGGCGCGAGTCATACGAGTGTGCGCGAGGGGCGCGCGTGCAGACTACTGTTTACTGGTAACAGCTTGAGACGAGGCACACAGCTGCGTGAATTCACCGTTGTCTATCTCCTACTGCTCGATATACGGGATGAGGAATTGAGATATTAAAGACATCGCAACGGTAGCAAAAATGATAGAAAGGAGGATAAAACCTCGCGCGAGGGCAAGAGACGTTTAACGTTATTCTGACAGCTCTCTCACAAAGACCACTGCGAAGGAATGCAGAGCAATGCTTTGAACTTGAAAGACCACCAACGCTTCGTTTGCAAGAACCAGAGCAGAATTTGCAGGATAAACATGCAGCGGGCGAAAAACGGGCAGAAACCTGCCTGAGTGGATCTGGAGTGTGCTGAAGAGCTTCTTTCGCACCTTTGTTTGGCAGCGTCTGCAAAAACTTCCACAATGGCTCTGGTCATGGAACCTGTGAGCAGGTGGTCAACAAACCAGGTGGTCGACTGGATGAAAGGTAATCATTTTGCATTCGTATGTATTTCGCTGTAACAATGGAGACGAATGCTGTATGGCCAATTAGGATCGCATGTGAACATTGTTTGCGTTTATAAAAATGCCAATGTTACATGCTCGTCCAGGCTTTAAGTGCGTGCAGGATTTGATTTAACTCGTTTTTAAGAAACATCGCTGTGTATCAAGGCGCGACGCTGCGCGCATTCAAGCTGTCAAGCCATTAAGATGTAGAATGGCATGCATTGAGCTTATAGCATTGGCTATTATTAACAGATGTGGATGTCGGCAGTGCACGTGAAAGAAAAGGATTAGATTTCTTTTAAAAGGGTATTAATGAATGAAGTTGGTTGAATAGTCACGTCATCTCATCAAACAGAATGTAAAGTGACGGGTCACGTGGAGGCTGAGTGATCAGCTGGGACCCCTCTGGCAGTCAAAGGCTCAATGGCCCCTCCATGGTCACTTAAAGTTTATGAAAATGGTCTTTTCCTGAACACTGGCTACTGAACACAATGTTGCTCACATGCACAAATGATACACCAATATAATAATGCAAGAGACATGCACTGTAAAATAAACACCTATGCGCATAAATGGTAAAAAATAAATAATAACAATTTTTCTTTACAATTTGAATACTTTTTTCTGTTACTATTTATGTGCGTTACTTGCCTCTTTTGTGTGTGTGTGTCACTGTTTACTAGTCATTTCTGAGTTAAAAAAAAATTGTTTTTAGTGTATCATGTATTTTATGGTAAAATTACAAATATTGTCTTGTTTATGTATTTCTAACATATGTAACAACATATGTATGATTACCATTTAGGTTTTATTGTATGTATTTTTTTATTTATTATTTATTTAATCATTTATTTTACAGAGAAGCTTTTATTTTTAATTAAATTCCAAAAGGTCTAATCCATAATGCAGCCCTTTTGGGCCAAAAAAAGCCAGCTTGAACAGATAAACATGTCAACATAGCATTCATATTTATTTTATTTTTATGTCTCATTTTCTGTTATACGAAAAATATTACAGGGGCATGAAAGCAAATGATCCCTTTATTAGAATTTGTTTATACAACACAGTTATAGTGTCCTTTGATTTTCTTCAAGAGGATGTGATTAGAAAACGGCCTCATTGTGAAACAGGTAGGTCTATCACAGCACTAAATATCTTTGGCATTAGATAAGGTGAAGCCCTTCGAGAAAAAATCATTTGGGGTGTAATTGGCTGGTTTATTTAGCTCTGGAGTTCTAGATGAAGTGAGAAAAGAGAGGAAGACAGTCATTTGTAATTCAAATGAGGAAAATGTTCCACTTGGCGGAATGTTTTGCCTTAAAGTAATTATGTTTTCGAAAAAGGTAGATGAGCATCTCCATCTCATTCCTCCCTGCTTTACAAGATAGGAATTCGCTCCTGAATGTGTGCACTTGTGCGAGAATATGACTGCAGGTGTGCTTTTCAGCGGTAAACGAACAACAATGTGCACTTGTATGCCTGCACGTGTTATCTTGTTGCTTGGATGTCTTGGCTTGAGTTTTGTTTGTGTCAGATGGCGTGTGATGTGTTCGAGTGGGTAAATAAGGTGATGGCTTCATGTGCTATTCACTTATTTATTTTGCTCATACGCAGAAATATGGCTGATGCACAATAGATCACAGCTTATACATGCAGTATCTAGAGCTATGGAGTTTAAACTACAAATATCCATATATTTGTGCAAATCTAAGAATAATCGAGATGCAGGATGAAATGGCAGTGTAGGAATCATAAAGAATTATAGCGAGGCGGTGTTACTCCCTAAGGGGATGCCAGAGAGGCTTTCTTATGCTGTTTGCACACTAAAAGGATGCTCGCAAGTACACAACGTCGCTCTGTAAGTTAACCTCTCCTGAGGTCACAGAGGATTTTAAGAAGCTTCAGACACTTTCTTGACGTGGCCAATGCTTTGCTTCTGAAAAGCTGGAGAATTTTATTGGCATCTGTCTGTTATGTGCAGAAAGAAACCCTGCAAGCTGCTGTATCAGCTGCTGGGACACACTGAGGAGCAGAAGATAACGTGTTTATGTGCGTGTGTATCAGTGTAAGGCTGTGTTAAAGCCCCTGTGGGCTGAATCGGTGTCTGTTTGTATTCGTGTGATCATTAGAGCCTTCTGATCAGCAGCGTGCAACAATGCGCTCAATGTTTCGAAACACAAATACTCAATCCTTGCACAACAAAACAGCGAGTTTTCTGAAAAATGACAATTCTGTCATCATTTGATTTAATTGTTTGATTCATATAACATGTTTTTTGTGCTTTTTGTAAGGCTGGGTGTTTGCACAAATTTCATGGTGCGATTTCAATCAAAAAAGATTAAGTATCGATTCATTAGTAACGCTAATTTACCGTTAGCTGACAATTTGAATTCAATTTGAAAGGATAAGCGCCTGTGACCCGTAAAATTAGTAATATTTGTGTTCTGCGGATTCATTGTACATGCACAAAAAAATAGTTATCTTTAGCGTATTACGTGACAGACAATAGGTGTCCAGTCCTGTTCCGTTCACACAGCGCGTGTGTTCCGAGAATGATGTTGCAAGTCCTGAATATTTACAGGTGAGTTCCGTTACAGAATGTTGTTGTCTCTCCCTGTATTAGGACTTAAGCAGCCTGCCTACAGCATGACAACTGTATTCTGCTGCTTTTTGAATGTAGCCAATAAAATGCTATGTTTTTTTTAACACATTTCTATATAGGCTATGAGTGGCCTATTTTAACAATACAGTAAACCTTTTAAAATAATACTGAAATAAATAAATAAATAAATAAAATGACTTTTTAAACCGTTTAACTGATTGACTGTATTAATCGGTCAAAATTCATATCTGTCGGTTAACGGTTAAATGGTTACAATGAACATCCCTAAATTAAATATATATCAGGTGCAATACGTGTCACTTTTTTCATCAAGGAGAAAAAGTTATGCGGTCACGTTTGTGAAAAAGTAATTAGATTACAGTTACGTTTACTATAAAAAGGGAAACCTGTCAATATTATAATGGTCTTTGTTTAAGTAAGGAATAATTGACGACAGGTCATCAAATTATAGAAAATAATGATCTGAGGACTAATGCAGTTATTAATGCAATTTTGTGAGAAAGAAAGAGAGTCACAGTAATGCAGTTAAAGGGATAGTCCACCCAAAAATATCAATTCTGTCATTAATTACTCACCCTCATGTTGTTCCAAAAAAACACTACCAATGGTGATTAAATATTATTATAAGCTTACCGTTGTAAATCGGGCTAAAGTAAGGCAATAGTTTTAAACATTGGCTGGTTATGTACTGTATGGTGCTCAAATATTGATTTTGGATAATTCAATCAAAAAAAAGTTATGTACTGCAGCTGTCACATATTCTGTCTGTTTAGTTTTTTGTTTTGTTTTGTGTCTTCTAGGGATGCTCATTTTAACTGTTTAACCGTTAACCGACCGATTTGAAGTTTAACCGATTAATACAATCAGTTAAACTGTTTAAAAGGTCATTTTATTTATTTTTTTATTTCAGTATTTTACCCACTCATAGCCTATATACAATTGTGTTTTACTGGCCACATTCACACCGCAGCAGAATACAGTTGTTGAGTACAGGAAGTGACAACCGCGTTCTGTAACGGAACTCACC
>JAUMHQ010000033.1:3309244-3320179 GCA_032361165.1 Enteromius paludinosus | reverse complement strand
TATTTTCACAGCCACCTTTGCTCAGATTTACCAAGGGTGCCAATATTAGTGGAGGGCACTGTGTATATATATATATAAAATTGTAAAAAATATTAATCAATCTTACTGTATTTTCATATTTGCAATAATATATGCCGCCTTGGTGAATATTAGAGACTCATAAAATCTTAAATGGTATATTTTACCAAACAAACTTATAAAATTTTTCACTCTGCATGTTAATGATTAACAAATTAACATTATCTTAAAGGGTTTTTTATCAGTTTTTTTTTGTTTGTTTGTTTGCTTTTTAACATGTAATGGTTTTTCAGTCAGTGGCTTCACAGGCAGCAAACAAGCAGAAATATTTTCATTTTAAATTTTTTATTTTTTTTTGGGTAGGACAGTGCAGGGGAAATCACTGGAGGAAGCAAGGGGTTAATGGGATCAGGTCATGTTGTGGTTTGGATGCAAATCACATGTCAAGTGTGAGCTCTGTCAAGCGCATGTGCGTTACTGCAGCACCACATCTCTAGCAAAAAATTTGTTCTAGTTACTGTTACAGTTTTGTATATTTCTGTATTCATATTCTCTGTATAAATCCATGATGTACACAGTGTTTCCTGTTCCCGCACTCACAGTTTTCCCAGCACACTGCGATTACCATGTTGCAGCTCCAACATTAGCATACAGTTCAGTGGTGATGCCCCCAGGTGATGCCACTGAGGGCCAGACAACAGCCTTCCCAGCGCAGAAGAGCCCTGTGACCTTCCCTCAATGCTATTTTTTTTTTCCTGCCCCCCTCAATGCTTCCTGTGACTCACTCCTGTGCCCCCCTCTGAGTGGTGCCATGGACATTCTGAGCAGAATAATAGCCGTAAATCCAAACCAAATGCACACAATGAAGCTCAAATACAGCCTTGATTAAATGCATGTTGTATTAATCTATTTAACTAAATTGTTCAACAGGATTTCACTCGAATCAGCCAGACACAGCCTTTTATGCTGTTTGGTGACAGACACTGTAAAATAAGTACAGTAGATGTGTGTATCAGTGTGCAAATATCAGACAGATTCCTCCATTATACCCCAGAGAAATAACTGTCTGATAGTAGGATGTCACTTACTTTTGAACAATTTTGAATAAGGGAGCACAAATGAGCGGTTTGAACTTATTTAACCGGCACATTTTTTCTTTTAGCACATAAAGTATGCACCTGCGCACCACTTATATATATATATTTTTTTGTTTTAGCATTAGTTATTTTAGTGCATCAAGTTAAAATGACTATTGTTGCTGAAATTTTATAGCTGAAATATTTGTAAAAAGTTTTATATATATATATATATATATACCCTCACAGGCCGCTTTATTAGGTACACCTTGCTAGTACCATGTTGGACCCCTCTTTTGCCTTCAGAACAGCCTTAATCCTTCGTGGCATAGTTTCAATGAGTTACTGGAAACGTTCCTCACAGATATTGGTCCATATTGATAGCATCATGCAGTTGCGGCAGATTTGTCGGCTGCACATCTATGATGCGAATCTCACCGTTCCACCACATCCTAAAGGTGCTTTATTGGATTGAGATCTGGTGACTGTGGAGGCCATTTGAGGACAGTGAACTCATTGTCATGTTCAAGAAACTAGTCTGAGATGATTAGAGCATTATGACATGGTTCATTATCCTGCTGGAAGTAGCCATCAGAAGATGGGCACACTGTGTTCATAAAGGGATGGACATGGTCTTCAACAATACTCAGGTAGGCTGTGGCGTTGCAACGATCATCAATTAGTACTAAGAGGCCTAAAGTGTGCCATGAAAATGTCCATTACACCACCAGCCTGAACTGTTGATACAATGCAGGATGGATCCATGCTTTCATGTTGTTGACCTGATTCTGACCCTACCTGAGACTCATCAGACCAGGCAACATATTTCCAGTCTTCTATTGTACGATTTCGGTTAGCCTGTATGAATTGTAGCCTCAGTTTCCTGTTCTTAGCTGACAGGAGTGGCACCCTGTGTGGTCTTCTGCTGCTGTAGCCCATCTGCCTCAAGGTTCGATGTGTTGTGCGTTCAGAGATGCTCTTCTGCATACCTTGGTTGTAACGAGTGGTTAATTGAGTTACCGTTGCCTTTCTATCAGCTCGAACCGCTCTGGCCATTCTCCTCTGACCTCTGGCATCAGCAAGGCATTTTCGCCCACAGAACTGCCACTCACTGGATGTTTTCCCTTTTTTCGGACCATTCTCCGTAAACCCTAGAGATGGTTGTGCGTGACAATCCCAGAAGATCAGGAATTTCTGAAATACTCAGACCAGCGCATCAAGCACCAACAACCATGCCACGTTCAAAGTAACTTAAATCACCTTTCTTCCTTATTCTGAAGCTCAGTTTGAACTGCAGCGGTTCGTCTTGACCATGTCAACATGCCTAAATGCATTGAGATGACATGTGATTGGCTGATCAGTAATTTGCGTCAACGAGAAGTTGGAGAGGTGTGCCTAATAAAGTGGCCGGTGAGTGTATATAATCAACCTTTGAAGTGGATCAACTTTTATATTTTTTAATATAAAAACTAAAATCAAAATGCGCTCTTATATTAGGACAAATTTGAAGACCCTTTTTAATCCACTTCAAATGTTGAGAATATGTATATATAATGATTTTTTTTGGTTTTAAGTTTAGATAACTGGTAAGACATTAGATGAAGGAATACTATATTCACTATTAACTAGTAGCATATTAGCATGCATATAACTCGCATATTGGTTATTTATTAGTGCTTATAAAGGATATATTAATGCCTTAATTCTGCATGACCACTACTGCAACAACTACCTTACTATTAAGCAGCAAACTGAGAGTTTATTGAGCGAAGACTCTTTGTTTGTTGTGAAAATGTGTTCCCAAATCTAAAGCTACTATAGTAATCCTTCTCCATGCAAAAAGCAACCAGCACACAATGCACCAATTGAACATTTTTGGATAAAATAACCCTTTGATTTCCATAAAGCAGTTTTATTTTACCTTTTATAACCAACCCTATCTCACCACTAATTAGTATGTATTTTACGAGGTGCGTATCGTACGATTTTGTATGATTTGTCTAGTGACAGGTAGGTTTAGGGGCGTGGTTAGGTGAAAGTCATTCATACAAATTCATACAAATTCTGCAACTCATAAAATATGTATGAATTTGTGAGATTGGCCTGATATAACTCTTATTATCTCTATGTCTCTCAAGTCAGCATTGCTTAGAGAGGGACAAAGCTCCTGATCCCTCTTTTGGTTTTGGGCCACACCGTTTGCCAAATGAAGGATTCAGGACAGTTTAGAGGTTTTCAGGTCATGGCTGAAGTGGACCAGCTTCTAAGCCGCTTTAGTCAACATACTATAAAGCTATACGATCAGATTTTCTGCTTCAGTACAACTTTCTCTCATTGCTCACTCATTCCTTAACCTACTTACTCGCTGCATCTTCCTCCTGTTGGCCGACCACCCGCCTCGCCTGACAGAGATTAATAGTCCCAGATGAATGTGCAGCGCTCCTCTTTGTAGTATTTAACACAACTTAGCCACAGCGGCTGCAATTAACAGCAGATTAATGTCCTCCTAATCAATGAGTTTACTGTTTGTGTACACTGGCGCTGTGTGAGCTGGACAGGAAGAGCAGCACTCACTATAGAGAGTACGGCTAAAAAGACACTCCATGTTGCCATTTCTAATTATTGAAGAAATTCTTCTAACACCAATATATCAACAAAAAAAAAATGAATGGCCTTTCCTTTTGTGAATATGTCACTGTAAATATATCCACTCAAAACTAGTGAGAGTCTTAATAATAATAATATTAGCATTACAATTCAAATGCCACACAAAAGCTGAAATCTCTAAATAGTCTATTGATGTAAGTATTAGATGTTTCTTTCTTTTTCTATTGGTCTTTTCAAACTTCAAAAGTCCTATATATAAGCTTTTCAACTCCCTGCCAGTTTTGTTTTGGTAATGAGGTCTTGCTCAAACACTCTTGGCATCTCTTTACCGTCTCTATAGCAGCATGCAGTGACAAACGTGATGATTTCTTTCATTTGGAACGAGTTTAGATCAGCCTGGTAAAGAAGCGAATTTGTTAAGCCCTCAAATTGCATGCTAAGCCGCGAAACGCTCGCTTTCAGCAGTTTTGAATCGTGCCAGTATCTGAACTTTCTCCTCTCGGTCCATTAGATGTATGCAACAGAGAGATGAATATCGGGGATTTGATGAAAGGGATATTTTACATGCTTTGCAGCCTTGACTTTTGTTGTGAAATGAGCATGCAGATAATAATATAAAAGAGTCACAAAAGTCGAGTCTAGGGGGGAATTTGAGGGGGGTGGAGAGGAAATGAATAGCGCTGAGGAAAGAAGGAGGGAGCTGGCAGGAAGTGAATACAGAAAATGCTGAGGTGAAAGACCTGCATACTATTTTCTATAGAAGTAATCACATACATAAATAAAACGGAAATAAAAGAAAGTAAAACCTACTGAAATTAAAAACAACAACAACAAAAAAAGAAGAAATTAATACTATATAGGAGCTAAGTTACATTTTAGTTGCTAAATAACCCAAAATATTTAATATAGTGAAAGATTAAACTTTTTTAAAAATAGCATTTATTGATTTATTACACATTTTGTATCTTCAAACACATTCAAATTTCAAAAAGTCAATTGCGGACTCGATTTTCATCTCACTGACTGAGAGAATCTGATTCAAGCCACTGAGACCTTGTCATGAATCTTTTTAAACTGAATCAGACATGACGTGCATTATTTTTTCATGGTGACACTAAACCAGAATACATTTTTGTCACTTTAAATTTGCAGCCTGGACCCCCACAAATTTTCATATAATATATTTTATTTGAAATACTATTCATTAATTAAATGTATCATTTTAAATTTTTTTAATTGCACTTGCTAATACGACTCACTGACTGATAGAATCTGATTCAAATCACTATAGCTCATTAACATATTTTTGTATGTGTATTGGTATGTGACTTTTAGTGTTGCTGAAACATTGATTCACTCCGGTAACAAACACCAATGTGTTAGGATGCTCACAAGGTTTTCTTTATGACAGTTTATATATACTACATGTATATTAGATAGGGCTGTAACGATACACGAAATGAAACCGAAATCGCGACACTCAGATCCACGATCCTGTGTCGCGGTGTGATAAGAGAGCATCGCGACACACCCCGTGACTACCCTGAATTGCGCACAGATGACATTACATGCGTGCACGAGTGCTTGAATTGCGCACACGAGTGCTTGAATTGCGCGCAGATGACATTTCATGCGTGCACGAGTGCTTGAATTGCGCACACGAGTGGTTGAATTGCGCGCAGATGACATTTCATGCGTGCACGAGTGCTTGAATTGCACGCACGAGTGGTTGAATTGCGCGAAGATGACATTTCATGCGTGCACGAGTGGTTGAATTGCGCGCACGAGTGGTTGAATTGCGCGCACGAGTGGTTGAATTGCGCGCACGAGTGGTTGAATTGCATGCACGAGTGGTTGAATTGCACGCACGAGTGGTTGAGTTGCGCGCACGAGTGCTTGAATTGCGCGCAGATGACATTTCATGCGTGCACGAGTGCTTGAATTGTGCGCACGAGTGGTTGAATTGCGCGCACGAGTGCTTGATTTGCGCGCAGATGACATTTCATGCGCACACGAGTGCTTGAATTGAGTGCAGATGACATTTCATGTGCGCGCGAGTGCTTGAATTGCGCGCAGATGACATATCATGCCAGCATCAGTGGTGCGCTCGCGTATTATTGGCATAGATTTGCCGCTGGTTGTCGATAACGAGGGGTTCAAGTATTTACTCAGTGTGCTCGAGCCCCGTTATCTATTACCAAGCCGGGCGCAAATTGTTTTAAAAATTGTTTTTTTCTCCCACCCCTCACGAAAAAAAATCGCGATATGAACCGAATTGTGGGTCAAAAATCGTGATACGAACCGAATCGTAGATTTGGTGTATCTTTACAGCCCTAATATTAGAGGATGGATTCCCGACCCGAGCCCGATGGTACCCGGCGGTACCCGGCCGGCAGGACCGTGTTCGGACAGATATTTAGAAAGGATGCTCGGGTCGGGCTCGGTCACATCAGCGCGAATGTGCGCCTGCGTGATTCTCTCATCTGTTGACATTTCCGAACGCATTCCTACAGTTGCTTAATAAAAGCGGGCTTTCCACACAAAAAAAGTGCATGTGTCATTAGTATGAAAATGAAAAAAAAAAAAAAGATTTTAATTGTGTGGGGCTGGGATTGGGCTCGGACCTAAATATCTTAATGCCTTTCGGGCTCGGGTTGGGTTTAGTTACTGCTCTGTCAGACGCGGGCCAGGCTCAGACAGAAAAATGCGCCCCGATCCGCACTCTAATGTATATATATATTTTTTTTTTAACAATTTTATTGTCACATTTTGCATTTTGTAAAATTTTGTCCTGAGAATGGTTGGATCACACTACAGTATATCTGAAGAAGTACCTGCTTCCTTGAACATAAATGATCTCAAAACAACATTCTTTTTGGTTTAGCTGAACATGTGAAACCATTTCTGTCTCTCTTCTATAAATATACAATGTTTTCTTTTTGTGCGAATCTGTGGGAGAAGAAAACAATTGCAAAGGATCAGTATAGAAGGGTAGGGGGCACGGGGGAGGCATGTGTTTCCCAGACAACAGTTAGCTCTTGCCAAACAGGTCTTCCCTTATTAGTAACAATAAGGCTTGAAGTCCACTGACGTCTGTTCATGACAGCGAAGCGTTTCAAAGTTGTCTCTCAGTCTGTCCACAAAATCAGGCCTGTTTGAACAGCTGTGTGCCAAGACTTTCCCAATCCCTCACTACTGTCCAAGAGAGCATTTTTATGTGTGCTGCACATACTCTTTTAAGGGGCCACCACGTAAACACACATTTGGCTCCCACACTCCGATGTAGGAGACATATATGGCTGTATTTGTTATTTAATCAGATTGTAACTTAGATTAATTAAACCGTGCTTTAAATGAGCACACAGTATCAATGACGCTCTAGCAGCTTGAGTGATGCCTTTTTTTGCCGTGTGTTGTTCTTTTCAAGGTTTGGATGACTGTCTGCAGCAGTACATTAAAAACTTTGAGCAGGAAAAGGTGGGCGGTGAACAGCTGTTGAGAATCACCCATCAGGAGCTCGAGGATCTGGGCGTTTCTCGAATCGGCCACCAGGAACTCATTCTGGAGGCTGTGGACCTGCTTTGCGCACTGGTGAGCAAATACACAAACACACACAAGTACATTGTGTTCTTACCGACACAAGTTATGTGTATTGTTTTTAAAGGAGTCATACAAAGCCAATTTTTTACAAGCTAATATGCTGCTACACAAGCTGCTATGTTCATTAATACATTCAACAACAAAACACCTCAATCTCTTAGAAGTCTTACTTGTCTCTGCGTCTCGTTCTGATGACGGCTCACTCAGGGCGGGTCTGAGGTAAGACACCAGTTCAGTCAGTGTGACACGCTGCTGTCAATCATCTATTGTGGGAGTGGCCTCTGGCAGTGTGACGCCACACCAACATGCATTTGAGAATGGCTTGATTTCAGAAGAGGCAACTTATTTTTATTAAATCAAAAGAAAACTACTGGTGGATCTTTATCATTGTAGGGTGGTTGTGCACACACACTCCCAACACACATTTCAGTCCAAACAGCTTGTAATAGTGCATGTACCACCGGATGACCCCTTTAAGATAGCATAAATGAAATGGCATAAAAGCAATTATAAAATGCATAGTTACAGATCTGGATGCAGATTGGTCAATACAACATTCCAACTGTGTTATATTAAATGAATGTATTGTATATGCTATATTGTTTACATTAATATTACATTCACCTTCCGTTATTGATCAGGGGGGTTTCAAAGTCAATCAGATAAAATAATTATAATGTCAAATTGTTTTATCATGTGTCTCCTAGCAACAAGGGTGCCCAGTTTTCTATTTACAGAGTCTGTAAGTGTATGATCTTTAGTTGTTTATAAATCTGTTCACATTTTAGTGTTGAAACCGCTATACAAACGCATACTGTATTTGTGTTTTTACCTAAATTACAGTAGTGCTCTCTCATTTATGAGAAATGTATGCTTTCAATCATAGCAGTGGGCATTTACTTTCAAGTCTACAATCGGGCAGGCCTATTCAAACAGGAAAACAGGACAGAATATTTAAATTATATTTTCATGTATCACAATAGATTTATACAGTGAAAAATAAAAATATGATGTGTTTTTTCTTTCTATCATCAGAATACTTTTAGATGCATCCAGATAGACTTAGGAAGGAGCTAATGTATTCGTCAGGAGGATCATCATATTTAAGAGTCATTATCATCAAAAAGTTTGTTTCTTCTCTAGTAGATACATGCGTATCAAAATCCCCAAAATGATCAAGTACTATATTTTTATCTTTATTCCTGAAGCACCTGACCCTGTTTTCGCTGCCTGTATGTTTATGGTAATTGCATCCTGTGCAATTAATAATAGCCAAAACAAACACTTTAAATCCTTGAAAATCCTTTGGATTATCCCTCCATTTCCCACTGTCATTCTGCACACGGTTTTCAGGCTGTTTCCGACGGGGTACAAGAGAAATAAGGACGCCGATGCAGAAGGAGGGAAAGAGAGGTGGAGCAACTGAAAGATTGTGTGGGTAGAGTGGGTAGAAAACTGGCAGCAGTCGGGTGAGAGAAGGATAACAAATTAAAACAGGAGAGAAAGGCTCAGAGGGAGAGCGAAGAAAAGTGTGAGAGAAGGAAAACAGTAGTCCTGAGCGGATGAGGGAACCGGGGAGAAAAAGGAGGGTGAATGGGGTACGTCAGCCAATATATTCACAAACTGGCCCCCCGTATTCTTCTTTTTTTTGTTCCCACCGTTTGTTATGTCATGTGCTTAAGCCCAGCTAGTGCCTGAAAGCCTCTTATGTAATGCTTCTCTGGGTTTGTCCAACATGGAGCCCTGCTGCATTAAATATGATTACTCATCTATCCCTCATGCTGGTTCTATTGCAAGACAAACTCCCTCTGGCTTTTGTGTGCAGCAGTGCATTCTGGGAGAGCCGTGCTGTGGTGTCACAGCACATGATTATAAGGGGGTTTCGGGAAGAGGGGGTTGACCATGATTCTTACACTGACTTCTAACAGGCCAAGACTAGCACTGATCTATGCATAATGTAGAGCTTACTTGTGCTTATCCGCATGCTGTTTCTATTAGTTTCAATATACTGTACAAAAAACATATCTGCATTCTTATGTATAATAAATGTTAGGCTAAAATGTTATATTGAACATTGAACACAAATGTATCTAATCCCATTTTATTAACCAAAACTGTATCTTTGCTGCTGACCTTTGATGATCTAGTTCAACCATACTAAAAAGCAAAAATGACTTTAGATTAACCAACTACTGTGCTTCATTGTTTTTAATTGCTGAAAAGTATTGAACCTTCCTCCTTTATTCTACTGTACAGACGAAAATGTACCTTTTCTTCAGCCTGAGGTTACTTCATTACAATTTCGGCTTTTACCTTTGCTATTAATAGAACTTCTGATGTTATAAACAATCCAGCTCTGCTCATATTTAAAAAGTAACATAATGCATTATTTTCATAATTAGTTATTTTAATAGGGAGTAACGCAATATTATAATGCAGTACTTTTGCAAGTAACTTTTTAAGTAATTTCTTTCGAAGGCATTTAAAGAAATCTTACAGTATGTTTATGTATTCATGTCTATTTTTTTATAGCAAGGAATTTAGTAAGCTGCATTGGGTCTGTGACATCGTGTTAACGCAGCGCGAGTTGCATGCATCTAAATGACCCTTTTCTCCTTCTCCATTTTCTTTCCTCTATTATTTAAAACCACTCAAGCTACTTTTTCCCAGTGAACTTGGCCTGTATTACAGACTGCCTCCGACCTTTCCTTTACCCTAGCTTCCTAACTTGTCAACCCAATCCCTTTTATTCTCTCCCTCCGTTTCATTTACATTTAAATGTATATTTAATGATTCAGTGGATGCTTTTATCCAAAGCGACTTACAAATGTGGAACATCGCAAGCAATTTGTCACACAAGAGCCAAAAATACATGCAGTTACCACATTGCAGAGTTTCCAGAGTAAGCTACACTGGCTATTACAAAAGCTGCAGCAAAAGTGATCATTCTACAAATAATAGTAAAAAGAGAGAATAGGAAAGGTTTATTTATAAGAAAAGCCTTACAAAATGTTTTTTGGAGGTCGTGATGGTCTCGTTTTCTCTTTCTTGTACAGAACTATGGACTAGAGACGGAGAACCTGAAGACTCTGACCCATAAGCTTAACGCATCAGCCAAGAACCTGCAGAACTTCATAACGGGCCGGCGGAGGGGCGGTCACTACGACGGCAGAGCCACCCGAAAACTACCTAATGACTTTCTGACCTCTGTAGTTGACCTCATCGCTGCCGCCAAGAGCCTGCTGGCTTGGCTGGATAGGTTAGTCCTGCAAAGAGACACAAACAAAGCCCACAACAAATAGATATACAGACACATTTTACAGTCATTAAACAGTGCAGCTGCATATACTGTATGCTGGCCCTAAAATAATTAAGACACCTGTACTATAGTTGAAGGGTTAGTTCACTCAAAAATGAAAATTCAGTCATTAATTACTCCCCCTTTTGTCGATCCAAACCCATAAGAACTTTGTTAATCTTAGGGACACAAATTAGGATATTTTTGAGACAATCTGAAATAGGGTTGGGTATCGTTTAGGGTTTTTTCGATACCGGTGCCAAATCGATACTTTTAAAACGGTTCCGGTGCCTAAACGGTGCCTGAATCGATACTTTAAAAAATAAAAATAAAAAT
>JAUMHQ010000033.1:3279064-3294468 GCA_032361165.1 Enteromius paludinosus | reverse complement strand
GTCACCTACATCTTGGATGCCCTGGGGGTAAGCAAATAAACATCCAAATTTCATTTTTGGGTGAACTATCCCTTTAACAGTGGTCAAAATCTAGTTTACGTTCAAGATTTGTAGTATAGAATATTATAGTGGATTTCTCTTACCACTGTGCAGAGATGATACAGGAAATCTGACCAGCAACTGCCAGCAGGCCGCTAAGGGTTCTGATTCGCCCAACTCCTTCCTGGATCAGGAGTGCCGGAGGCGATTCCCGCTGCTAGATGAGGATGCGGTCCTGTACTGTTACGAGTATGATCAGAATCAGGGCCCTCCGCCCGTACGCAGGGACAGCACTCCTACATACGGTACATGCTTTTATACATGATCATATTCGGTCTTTCCTGGCTGTTTTTATCTGCAACACAGTATATACTGTATACACAGAAGTATATTACATTAAACTGTCCATAAATCATTGTAAACATGACAATCAAGCTACTCCTAATCTTCTACCCCTGACCCAGAATGTGTATTGTGCTGCAGTGGATGATTTGATTTTGTTTTTGCATTCTCTGTGCTTGTGTACTAGGGCGGCTGAGGCCTATTTCTATGCCTGTAGAATATAACTGGGTTGGAGACTATGAAGATCCTGCCAAGCTGAAGAAAGAGATCAGAAGAGGTGTGTGTGTTTGTATGTGGGTGGATGGGCATTGAGGAGGATGTCGTTTTGATATATTTTCCTCAGGTTACACTGAACCAGTCATTTCATCACTTTAGCCCTGACCTCCCCGCTGGCGCATTTTAAAGTCTTTGGAGTTTACACTCAGATTGTCCCTGTCTATTTACCTTATTTGCGCTGGGATCGTCTGCCAGTATTTAGCTGGCTCTTTGTTTCAGATTTTGGGAATTTTTGCTTTTGCATTGCCATGGTAACTCCAACATAGAGGTCTTGCCAAGATGCTGGCTTCTCATTGGTCGAGGCCAGGCTCTGTTGCTGAAGGAGTGGGAGCAGAGAGAATGCTTTCTTTAGTCACGCTGGCAGAATTGACATCAAATTTGTACATGTGCAACACAGCATCTTTCAGCCATGTTCTTTGATCATGAGATCCCTGAATAATTTGATTTCAACTCTAACCATTAAATTATTTAAAAGGAAGAATCAAAACTGCTTTCTTAAATATTAAAAACAAGACAGAGCATTGAAAATCTGCTTTGTCCCATTTTACAATCAACATACTGCAGTTTCATAATCCCACACGTTTATTTACAGAAAACTCCCTGCTGCGATATGTGAGTGAGGACAAGGCGGGAACAGAGGAGTACCACACTGGACGTCGCAGCAGTCGGCGCAGTAGAAGGAAGAGTGACAAAGGTGGTAGCCCCGCCCATTACGCTCTAGTCCCCACCCTTCAGATGGACATGCTGCAGCAGGACTCGCTGGCCACACCCACATCAGAAACCTCATCCGTCTATCTCGTGAGTGAGCTGAAGACAGCTTTATAGATACATTATTTAAGACAATGCAGCACGAAATTATGTAATTTTCTATATATGTGTATTTATTTACTAACTTTCAGACATTTGATCGATCGTCCATGCTTTCCCGGTCAAAGAAAGTGAAGTTAAGAGGTACGATGTTGAATTGATGTTAAATTCTAGTCTTGCTTATTAGATTGTTAGTCTTGCATGCACTTGTTACATTAAATTGCTTGGGACATTACAAAATTAATTTGAATCAGATTTAAAAATATTGCTATTATTATTCATTCTTCAAATAAGAAATATAATATATGAGAATACATATATTACATTATGTGTATATATATATATTTTATTTTTTATTTTTTTTATAAGCAATTTAGGAAATACATATAATATATATGAATACATATGGATTACATTTTATAAATATATATATTTATATATATATATATATATTTATTTTTTTTCTGCAGAAATTGGGCAGAAACTGAAAGAAAAATTAACAATTTATCATCTTCTGACCATTTAAAAAATACTTATTAGATTAATACAGTATTAAAAAGTTGTTAGATGGATAGATCATTTTAAGATTTTTTTTTTCAGGGTTTTATTTTTTGTGGATTTTCTCAAAACACTGATTAAGAAAGGATTTTTGTAGTGCAGTTATTTCTTTCCTTCACAAACCCAATCACACATTCTCACTCTGAATAATTGCTATGTCAAGTCATTTCTCTGCCGTTATATGACAGTACATCAAAAAGCCACAGTTTTGATACTATACCTGCCAGTCCTTTCATTTATATTGCCCACGCTGATGTCTCTGCTCTCTCTCTCTCTTTGTCCTTCTCAGCTGGATCCCTGCCCTCTATTAGTAAGCGGCGAATCTCCTGCAGGGACTTGGGTCAGGGTGATTGTGAGGGCTGGCTCTGGAAGAAGAAGGATGCAAAGAGTTACTTCTCTCAGAAATGGAAGAAGTGCTGGGTTGTGCTGAAAGATGCCTGCCTATATTGGTACACCAATGAAGAGGTGAGGGCATGAGGTCGTTCATCTGCATGATGAAATGCCACAGCACAAAATGGCCCATTAGGCTGCCTACATAAACTCCCTGCTTCATCAGTATTTCATCTCTGTTCTTTCTCAGGACGAGAAAGCAGAGGGCTTCGTCAGCCTGCCTGAGTTCAACATCGATCAGGCCAACGAATGTCGCAAAAAGTTGTGAGTAGTAAAATAATTTTTTTTTAAAATAAATGCACCTTAAAATACGAATTCTGACTTTGTATCTCTTGCCTGTTTTCAGTGCTTTTAAGGCTTGCCATCCTAAAATCAAAAGCTTCTACTTTGCTGCAGACAACATGGATGATATGAATAGGTAAGAAAAAAAATAAGAAAAAAAAAACTGATAGAAAGAAGAGACTTATAATATAATCTGAAACATGGTCAATTCCTCACGACTGCTCTAGTCAGGCTCCCGAGTCTCATTTAATGTTCCATGATCTGATCAAAGCTACTAATTTTAGCAACCTCCCGAAAGACTCTTTCAGCTCGGTGTTTCGGCAGTGCGAAGAGCTCCCCAGGTAACTTTTAACTTTTTTTTTTTCTGTTTGCTCGCAGGTGGCTCAGTAGACTGAACATGGCGGCAACAGCTCACTCGGAGCAGAAGAGGATTCGACAGGATCATGGTGAGAAGTTGCCTTTATGCTCCGCTAAGCTTGTCGCATCAATTATTCTCCCACTTTGACTTTGTGTGGTCTGGTCTGCAAGTCTTATAAATATATGCATATGAAGTACAACATGTTAGATGCATGTACAGTATGTGGTATTTGCGTATAAACACAGGAAGTCATTTTTGTTCATCTATCAGTATTTACGCTCATTTAATGAATAAATACTAAAACGATGCAAATCATCTTTAAAGTAAATTGCTGCTTTCCACAGCCTTCAAATGGCATTATTCTTGGACTCCTCATGTGCTTAATGGATATTCGCTGTTGTTTTCTCAGACTACTGGAGCGAGAGTGACCATGAAGACACTGATCACATATCCTCAACACCCAAACAGGATAGCCCTCCACCTCCATATGACACTTACCCTCACTCCACCTCAGTAAGTCTTGCCTTTCTTTCGTGTTGATTGTTCACACTGTGTGAATTCTTGCTGATTATTATGTATCACGTTGGATTCTCTTATGTCCTCCTAACTCCATGCAAAATCATGCATCTCTACTAAAACTAAAAGTTCAAAATATTTGTGATGTTTTTAACAGAAAAACATTTATATAATCACCATGTGTGCATCTTTTTGATAAAAAAAATCCATTACTATTATTATGATTTAAAATAGCTTTTTTTTTTTTTTTTATTTGCATATATTTTTAAGCGAGATTTATTCTTGTGATGGCAAAACTGAATCTTCAGCAACCTTTACTCCAGTCTCATGATACTTCATTAATCATTCTAATGCTTATTAAGTGCTCTAGAAACATTTCAGCGTTGAGAAAACCATGACGCACTTTTTCTTCAGATTCTTCAGTGAATGAAAGTTCAAAAGAGCAGCAGTTATTTAAAATAATTTGTAACATTATAAATGCCTTTACGGTCATGTTTCACAATTTAATGCACTCTTGCTTAAAAAAAAACATGCATTTCTTTTTGAAAAAAATGACTGACCCCAAACTTTTGAACAGTAGTGCATTCTGGGTAAATAAAAAAAGACTGAAGGAAACAAATGAGGTGAAACAATGCAGAAAGACAAGAGAAGGGCAGAGAGGGAGGGAGAGCAGGATGAAGAATGAGGTGTGAAGGGGTGAAGAGAATGGAGATGGAGGACACATTCATTATTTAGACCCAAGGGATGATAGTGGCTGCTGTAAATTCTTAGTCAAAAGGCACTTTTTTAAAAGAGGTCCTCTGGTTCCAGCCCTCTGTAATCTTAATGAAGAAGATGCAAATCAGTCCCATAATCCTAAGAGGGCTGTGTTTGTAGTGTGTTGCTGTCTCAGATCGTTCCATTCAGGCAAAGCATAACTAAGGGTGACAGTGGTGAGCCTGTAAAAAAAGACAGCAGAGAAAATGGAAAACGGATATAAATGGCCCTATTTTTATCATAAGATTTATGCTTCTTGTTGCACCAACCTCTAAGTCGTAAATATACCAACTAAGAGGACCTTGTGTGATGTTGATTACAGGCGAGTCCATTCCAGGAGTCCCAACACATCCGCCCACCCTCCACTGAGACCATCCAGTCCCGCTCCCCGCTCTCCGAGACACAGGGGGGCAGCGTGAGCAGTGCAAGCTCCCCGGGTAGAAAGTCTGCTAGCCAGCGGCGTTCGTGGCAGGACCTCATCGAGACGCCCCTCACCAGCTCCGGTCTCCATTTCCTGCAGACTCTGCCATTGGACGACTCCGTGTTCGTCGATCCCGGTCGACCCGTGCCCGTGGAGCTCCGCCGCCAGGCGACACTCCCCGCCCAGCACGGGCTGCCCCCAGAACACTACGGCCCGCCCATCACTCCCACCCAGCCCAGCCAAAAGCCCATCCCAGCCTTGGGAAGAGGAGAGTTAGAAGGCTGTGGAGTGGGAAGCAAGCACCGCAGTTTCACCTTGCCCCGTGACAGTGGTCTTCATGCCATCCTGGCTGCCAGCAGTGCAGCTGAACACGCAGATGTACAGCGATTCCACCTGGGCCGGGCCCATACCAGAGACACAGGTCAGGAAAATGTTTCGAACTGTGCTTACATATGCAGAGGCGGGTTAGTGGGCGAGTAAATGTGTAGGCAAGGTGTGTGAGTAATTTCATTAAGGTGTGCCTGTTTGTCATGATTTGCCTTCAGGTTCAAACATGCTTTTAATAGTGGTAAGCCAATAGGCATTTTGAATAGATTTTATGAATATAATAATTATTATTATTATTGATGTTTTTGTTGTTATGTACATATTCATAATATTTTATTATAATTTTCAGATAATCATTATAAATATTGTAAACAAGAGTGAATTTTTTTTTTTTTTTTTTAAATCTGTATCCAATACTGTGATCATTTTTTTATCAATATTCAGAACAGGTTATGGTTCTGGTTAATATTTATAATAATAATAATAATAATAGTTGTTATTGTTATCTAAATATTCATAATACTTGAACACTATAAATCATTTAAGATTATTTATCACTTTAACTTTATATTTATATAAAACTATATTTTTATTTAGTATTTATATTTATTATTAATAATAACAATAATAGTATTGTTGTGGAATTTTAAAATACACCAATATACATTTTTATTACATTTTATAAATATTTTATTAATAATAATAATAATAATAATAATAATTAGAAATTATTCATAGTTAATCGAATACTGGTTTTTTTTACATTATTTTAAACCTTTTTTTTATTCAGAATTAATAGTTTATAATAATAATAATAATAATAATAATGTTATATATATATATATATATATTAATAATATGTTATTGTTAATATTTGTATTTTTAGATACTATTTTTACATTATAATTATGCAAAGTTTTTGTGTGAGTATGGAAAATGGTAACACTTTACAATAAGGTGTAATTTGTTAACATTAGTTAAAATAATAACCAACATGAATAAGGAATTAATTAATCTTTGTTAGTAAATAAAAATACAGTTGTTCATTATTAGTTCATTTTAATGAACTAATGTCAACAAGCACATCTTGTGCTATTAATAATGCTTTGGCAAATGCTGAAATGAACATGAACTAAGATTAATAAATGCTGAAGAACCATCTTGGCTCATGTTAACTGATGTAGTTAACTACTAGTGTTAATTAATGAACCTTATTGTAAAGTGTGAAAATTTTCATCTTTGTTTTAAGTAACGTGTCAGTGTTTAGCTTTACATTTATTATCCAAAGTAACTTGCTGTATTTTGCCTGTGAATGCTTGTAGATGCTAGAATCACTTCTGTAGTAGTGACAATGCTTTACTCACCGTCATATTGTCTTTTATTAGGCATCATGATAGTTTTTTTTTTCTTGCAAAATGTCATTAAGCGGATGCTGCAGTTTGCTTCAGTGCTCCAGCCTGTAATGATGAGCATATTGCTGCTTGATTCAGATGCACTGTAGCTGCAAATCTCAGCTGAATACCCATCTCCCTTAAGACCTATAGCCTCATATTAGGTGCAGTCCTTCTAATCCAACGTGACAGCTCTCATCCCTGTCTATCCTTTTTCATCCCTCCTTTCTGTTCCACACATTCACCGTTCCTCAGAACTAAACTGTGCCTCAGAGCACACGAGGAGGAGTCCCTTCAGTCCGTGTTAATGTCGTCTCAGGATGGAACGAAGGAATGTGGCTTTAGGGCCGTTCTCTCTCTTTTTCTTCCACCCTGGCACCCCTTATAGTCCTTCTAACATGTAATTCCCTAATGAAAACGGCTAATGTGATAATTACAATAAGCACTTATTTTCTTGTGTAATTCTACAGCAAGGGTTTTAAACCTTCGAAGAAAAGTCAGAGCTGGGAACCTCTTATGTACTGTAAACCTAGCCTGTAATAACATGCATACAGTACCTTATTAATGCATGCTTTATGACTATTTCTTTAAATAAGCAGCATTTAAACAAAACCATTCGTTTTACATTTATGTTGTGCTTAATGATAATCTGGAGTATTGCATTGTAAGTATCTCTTCACTGCCCTCTGTAGGTCCAGAGCGGGAGCGCAGGCACCAGGCTGACTCTTTGGGGGATTTGTACAGGGCTCTGGAGAGGACTAGTCTATCTCCTGTCAATGAGCACAGGTCCTCTTCTCGCTTGGAGTACAAGCGATCATTCGTCCGCCGCTGCAATGATCCATTACTCAATGAAAAGCTGCACCGCCTGCGGATCCTTCAAAACTCATTCAAGGTACAGCCTTTATCAGTCCACTTCCTAGTTCACTGCCTTTCCCAAAAAACCTGACCACAAACAAAGCTCATACCTAACATTCATACAGTTTTTGGCTGCATTTATTTGATCAAAAATACTGTTCAAAATTTAATTACGTTTGAAAAAATGTAGTTTTATGTCTTATGATCATAGACGTGGGTTGCGTAATTTAATACACATCATTAATCATGGCGTCTTATTTTGACAGGACATTCCTCTTCAAGAGGCAGAGACTAAGATCATCCATCGGGATGTGTAGCCAGAGATACAGAGAACACAGCAGGGCACAGCACCAGTCATTTCAGCCATATCTGCTATCCCTGGAGGGTTCATCTCAGCCGCTTTTATCAAACATCCACATCTTTCCTACGGAATACTTCTCACTCTTTTGCAGCATTCATGAATTTCCTCTCGTTGCACTAACTTGCTTTGCTTTACGTTATTGCACATGCTAATATTGGCATTATTTTGTATGTAAAGTTGAATTTATTTGTGTTGGTAATAATGACCCCGGCCTCCATCTGAGACCAAATAACTGCACTTCCAATGAACTCTACCCTACAGTAGTCTCTCATGACCGAAAGAGGAAAAAACACAGGGATAAAAGAATAAAACTACTGATATAGAATCTGATTTGCATGGCCATTGTCTAGTCAATAGATTATCTGTCTGTGATGTGTCTTAACTGAGGGTGTTAATTCCAGCTTCACTGAAACTAACATTTTTCAATGGTAAATGTAACTATGAGTGTAAGAGCAGGATTGACAGGATGCAATGAATGCGTGACTGTGTTCGGGTGAGTGTTGAAAGCCTAGGTTTGTTGTATATAATGTATGTTGTAATATTCTGACCGTTTGCACCCTAGCAGCAAGGTTCTTGCAATAATGTTGAACTAAAACGATTAATTAGTTTAACACTGTCTATTTTTGTAAGCATGATATTTATTGAGATGTTTGTACATTGTTTTGTATGCTCAACTATGTGTTATCTGAAGATAACTGCAAGCGTAAATTCCTTTTCATGTGTTCCTGAAAGATCTTTAACAAAATGAAACTTTCATGTGTTCTAGTATCTCCAAAAAAGTAATTTTATCAATAAATTGTTTGATGTTTTGACATTATTTTAAGCACTAGTTCGACTTTTATTCATTTCTTGGAGGGTCGGGCCATCATCATTTTTAAATTATAGATGACAATAGATAAAACACAATGCGTATAATCACTTTCTGCGTAACGGTCTGTAAATCCTCTGAAGCTGATATAGGCCTACTGATGATGACAGCTGGGCTGTGCTTACAGTAACCTATATTTATTCTCTGGTTAGGCACTGCCTGTTCTAGGCATTTGATGCACATGCCCATAAACGTGCAACTCATTCTAGTTCAGCTGGCAATTAAAATGCTTGGATTAAGGCCAGCGTTATGAGGGAAGTGATAAGGGCTTGAATGAGGGTGCTCTTATGGAGAGTGTGGTGAGAGGTTTTCATTAAAACCTGAGTACTGTCTGCCTTTGGATGACACGAACAGAAAACCAGCTTTGTTCAAAGTATTGAAATTATGTGTTTTGGACATGTGATGTTTTGTAAATATTTGTGCATGGAGAATAGTTTCATTTTTATGCAGTAAGAAAACGGTTTTATAGTATTTTTTGGTGTATTGATTACCAGTTTTACTACAAATACCATGGTTAACCTAGGAAAACCAAGGTGGGGTTTTTTTTGTTTGTTTTTTTTGCAGTAGTAAGACCATGGTTAATTGTCCTAAGTGGTGTAACCCAAGCGCCCAACACGTGTGAAACAGGGCTTGGGTTGCTTCAGGGTCACTCTACTCACGAATCGATGTTATTGAGCGAATCATAGTGTTCACTTTTGTGCACGGAACCATATGTCCCCCTACAAGGCCACAGTTCAAACGAGTAATTGTGGCTTTACGTTTCGGTTTTCAGCTAACACATGATAACTGTACTGACGTATTTGCAGCAAAGCTGTATAAAAGAGTATAAAAACAAAATGATTTCAGTAACTCTTACGGGTAATAGACTTCGAGCCGGTTAGGCACTTTTATTCTGAAAAACCGAACTGATCTTCGACATCTTTCACAAGGAGGAGGCAGAAAGAGGATAATTATTAATCCCACATAATCGGCTAAACAAAAATAAAACTACACTAAGGGCGTTACTATTGTTTTTTTAGTTTCTTAAGTCCCAGCTGTTGATAAAATGACTTTTGCAGTTGATTAAGTCCCAGCATGAATTCCAATCATTCGTAAGCAGGGCGCTCGTGCACGCTCACAATTAGCGTAAGAATTACAAATACGCAAATTGCGTTTCCAGGAACGCAGTACAACAGGGATGTACAGCTTTGGTCCTGGAGAGCCACTGTCCAGCAGATGTTTATCTCCAACCCCTAATTAAACACACCTGAACCAGCTAAGGTCTTTAAGATCACGAGAAAGCCACAGGCAGGTGTGTTTGATCAGGGTTGGCTCTAAACTCTGCACAGTGGCCTTCAGGAAGTTGCTCATGCCTGCTAAATGCAAAAAAACAAAAAAAAAAAAACTGATAGAACATATGCCTAACAATAAATATTAAACTAACGTTTAGTCCACCAAAGTGTTTTTTAGCCAGCTAAAAGAAATTTCAGGAGCTCTTTAGGGATGGCACGGTTCATGAAAAAAAAAAAACGAACCGTTCCGTTCGCTTGTCTCGGTTCGGAGCATGCATGCGTCGCACGGTTCGACGGTTCATGACATGCGCAATGTAGCCTCGTGGCCCTTTTTCTGCGAGTACACCAAATGCCTGTCAAATAGCGCCAAATTTCTCAACTAAGATATTTATCACATGTGATTGTGGTAATACTGTCAAAAACAGTATATTAGACGCGTGCAGCTCTTAAAGGGACAGAACTAAACATGCCGCCGCTTGTCATTAAAGGGATAGTTCCCCCCAAAATTATAATTGTGTCAATATTTACTCACTTACATGTTGTCCCAAACCTGTATTAAATTTCTTTCTTGTGCTAAACACAAAATAAGATATTTTGAATCCTCACTGAATTTAATAAAATGTTCAACAGAAAAAAGAAACTAATTCAGATAAAAACGAGCGGAGAGTGAGTAAATGATACTGCTGAATACATCTACTCTTCCTGAAAAATAAAAGCACTGTTTGTTTATATTATGTTTATTTGCAATGTGTATCTATTGGAATAACAAAGATAAAATGACAACGATTTTTATCTTTGCTCATTTTGGCCTATATATTTGCGCTTCTTGATTTTATACTTTGTTACCTTGAAAGGCTTTGTTTTTAATTAAAAAAAAAGGCAAATTAGTTTGTTTGTACTGCTCAGACAACTCGCAAAATAGTAAAATCTATGACAAAGAATCATCGTAATATGATATTTTTGCCATATTGCCCACCCATACCTCTGTAATTTGATAAATGGTCTTAAAAAACCAACTTGAAAAAGAATCGGGATAAAAATCGTGATTTCCCCAGGAAAAAATCGGAATATGGTATTTTTTTTCCAAATCGCCCACCCCATACTGTACAGAACCGAAAACCGTGATCCAACCGAGCCGTGGGTTTTGTGAACCGTGCCACCCCTAGTGCTCTTTCAAAACACCAGCTCGTTTTCACAGAAATGAGACTTGTAGATCGAATCGAGTAAAATGACTTGCAATTAAAATTCTATGACGGTAAGTTACAGATGTGCAAATTATACTAAATAGTTTTCCACTAATCGGTATTAAGATCATTGCGTGTAATGTACCCGCTAACAATTTTTGGTTCACAGAACCAAATGTTGTAAAAAAAAAAACAAAAAAAAAAAACTAGAAATAAACACAGAGAACCTTTAGTGTCTATTGAAGGACCTCTGTCGCACATATTAAACCTGGAACCTGGGTCGTTACGAAAAAATAACTAAACAAACAGCCCTCGCTACATTCTTGTTAATGGAAACCTATCTTTGCTGGGTTCTGTTCCATTAAAAAGAGTATTGCTAAACGAATCTCCTCCGTGAAGAAATGATTCAAAAGATTCGATTCGCTGAGATGAATCAAGCTCCCCAGCACGCCCACCCACTTCCGAGCTCGAGTGAGTCGGAGAGCCCGACAGACAGAGCGCACACAACACACACCTCCCTCCGGCGTGACCGCTCTCTTCCTCTGTCACCACAGACTCTCCACCGATTCACCACCGGCTGCCTCATCCAGGCATGGCAGACGGCTTTACCCCATCATGGCAGTGCGACATTACACCCTTGACTTCAAGCTCCGTGCGCCAGGTAAATGTGAGTGAAATGAATGAAGTGGGCGAGTGAAGAGGAGAGGAAGAGGAGGGCTCGTGTTGCACTGCAGAAGTGCGGGCCTCCTCGCAACTGCTCTGTAAGCGATTTATTGTCTCTGTATAGCGGCGAGGCTGCGGTCCCATTGCTGCATTGCCCAGACGGCCGCGGGTTGCATGCGTTATTGCAATCAAGCGTATGGCTTCTTTTGTTGTGTACGTCTTCTTGACGTTTGCTCTGATAAATGACCTTCTAGGGGGTAGCATAGCGGTGTTAGCGAAGGCTAATGTCGACTGTGTTTCTTGCATCTGAGCACAAATACGAACATACATATGCGCTCGCAGACGTACTAACGTGAACGGAAATATTTTCTCTTGCATATTAATGTTAACTTACCTATTGTTGCATAGCGCATAACCCCGACAGCTACAAACTTGCTCCTGTGTAACGTTATGCGGCACATTTTTGAACTAGGACTGTTTTTCTATATGTTGGCAACCTCTCACCTCTTGACAGTCGTGCCTGGCTAATAATATCGCGAGCAGATAAGATGCGTAACGTTAACGTTAGTCCGCACACTGCAGCGATCATACTTCGACATTACGCAAACATGCATCTGTTTTGTGAGCGGTATGACAGGTGCAGACTCTCGTGCGCTGTGTTTTTTGATTTGTATATTTGTATGTTACAACTCTACCCTACTTTATACAGTACAATAGATAGGAATCAATATGGATTGACTTGTTTGGGTAGATGTAACTAGGTTAAAATTGATTGTTTTGCAAGATATCCTTTTATTTAAGAGCAATTTGAATCCAGAAGTTAGATTAATGATCATATTTAATGTGCAAAAACACATCAAACTTATTTGTGTTTTGTTGGTTTTTAAGGAAATGTTATTGTATTCTGATATTTCATAATATGGTCTGACAAAAGACTCATAAGTCACCATTTACTTTCAGTGTGCGATGGAAGTGAATAGTGATGGAAGCTGTCAGTTCTTAGGCTGATGATACATGGAGCAACTTTTTGAGCAGTTTTGCTGGCGGCTTTTTTTTTGAGCTATGTTCCTATGAGCTAATTCTTATCTGGATGTTTTAGATCGGTCGTAGGACCTGTCTCACCTGGTTGCCCATGAATAGCAACATTTCCCAAAGTTGCCCAGCAACGTCAGTGTAGTGTATCATCAGCCTAACAACGTTGGTGACAAAGCCATTTTACCATTGACTTCTATTTCATGTAAAAAGAAAAGACATTTCTCAAAATGTTTCAAAAATGAAGATGTGTAAATGATGACTTGACTTGAGAAACGGAATTCAATATGCAAATGAGCTGAGCCGCATGCAGTATGATTGGCTTTATGGTGGGTTGGCTTCAGTGAAAAGCTTAGAAGATTAAATCAATCTCTCCTCTCTGTTTAGCTGATGTTTCTGCGACTGTGCGTGGCCTGCAGTCTATATTTCAAGAGCAGGAAATGACAGAGAACGTCCACGACTCTGAGGGACATGGCTATCTGGCGACCTTTGTCGGCAAGAATGGCAGGTGAGCAACATACCCACAGTATGCAAAAACAAGTTTTGTTTAGCCGTAAAGGGGAGGGATGAGTGAATGCCCTCTCATTATCGCATTTTTTTTAGCAATAGCTCCTAAGCAAGAAATAAAAAGCCACCCGTTTCATTTCCATCAGGCCATTCCATGGAGCTTTTTAATTTTTGCTCTCTAACAGCTAAGCATAATGTAAAGCTAACTGACAATAATGATGCCTGACCACACAAACACCCCACTGAAAACGCCAGGTGTGCTCCTGTGTTCAGACACTCTTTAGGATGACCATTGATTGGCCAGTTAAGTGCATCCTCTGTGCAACAAAGGAAAGCATTTAGACTAGCGCAGGGTCATTTTAGCGGCTTTGTGCATCTGATCTAAAGGCTTTGGCACTGACTTCCTGTTTTGTGAGTGGCTCGCTGTAAACACAGCTGTTGGGGCTTTGTGTAGGCTTAAGCTGGGACGAATCTGGCCTGAGCACCGCATATCACTTTTTGGGTTTTGACTGCAGTTTTAAAGTTTTGATTGTAATTCTGTATTTTCCTTGTTATCAGGTTTGCCATCTTACGAATGCACTCCCATGGTCTGGTGACCTTTGACCTGCAGTGTCTGGAAGGGGATGATGTAGCGCAAGTAGACAATGTGAGTTAACAGAACTCATAGAGATGCACTTAATGTTAATCCTAAAGGGATAGTAATTTTCAGCAGCCATAACACCAGTTCTCAGTGTCACATGAAACTTCAGAAATCATTCTAATATGCAGATTTGCTGCCTGATAAACATTTTTATTAAGATTTGATTGATTTAAATTGTTATAAATTTTATATCATATTTAAGACAAATGTTGTTGTTTTTTTGTAGCTACTGAATGCACTGGAGAAGAAATTAAAAGCTCTCCTGGATGGAAATATCCAAAGCATCAAGAGGTATTTTGTCTTCTCAATCAGCTGCCTACAGCCTTTTGGACTGTTAAGTGTAATGTGCAGCATTTATCCTGTGGAGCGTTATGTAGATCTGATAACTGAATGTTTCCTGTCAGACTCCCTGCGCTGGTTCGAGGCGGCGATGTGGACCGTTACTGGCCCACGGCTGACGGCAGGCTGATGGAGTATGATATCGATAAAGTCGTGTACGAGAAGGACTCTGCCTACCAGAACATCAAAATCTTGCACTCGCAGCAGTTTGGCAATATACTCATCCTCAATGGGGATGTCAGTAAGTAAAATGGGTCTTTGTTTATTTCTTAGTTTTAGGGTTGTTGTCTTGTAAACGCGTGGTCATTTAATGTGTTTTCACATCAGATCTGGCAGAAAGTGATCTGCCCTACACTCAGGCCATTATGGGAAGCGGCAAAGAGCACTATGCTGGAAAGGAGGTACTCATTTTGGGAGGAGGAGATGGTGGAATACTACATGAGGTGGTGAAGCTCAAACCAAAGATGATCACCATGGTTGAGATATCCTTCATGCTTAACAGTTAAATAGAAAACATCTCCGTGATTTGGAACTGTCTGACAAGCTTTTACTTTCCTTAACTGAAAATTTACATTGATGAGCTGGTCATTGATGGATGTCGGAAACACATGAGGAAGACATGCGGGAATGTTTTAGATAACTTGAAGGGAGATTGTTATGAGGTAAGGACTGAATTGTCTGTGCAGTGACATTTTACCAGCAAAGCTTCAGTTTGCAACTATAAGCTACAGTTCAAAATATTTATTTTTAATTTTTTGCTTGTTTTTTTTGGGGGGAAAGAAGTCTCTCATGCTCACAGTCTGAACTTTTTGCTTGTTAAAATGTAAAAAAAAATAAATAGGTCAAATTTTTAAGGAAAAAAAAAAAAACACACATATGAAAATGTTTTGACAGCATTTATTTGATCAAAAGAATAACAAAACTGATTTTTATTTTAAAATATTTTAAAGTGTAATTTATGATGGCAAAGCCAATTTTTTTAAATCATTCTAATTTGCTGATTTGATGCTCAAGTAAGATAACTAAGAAAACGATTAGTAAGAAAACAGTCTAGCTGCTTCTTATAGTAGTATTTATTACACGGCTCTCTGGAATGCTTGATTCTGATTGGTCAGTTGAGACATTTGCATGTTCGTTCTTTTCAAATAATAACCGCTCCAAAGTAATAACGCGTAGCCGGTACTACTTGTATGTTTAAAATCCCTCCGCGCCAACAAAGAT
>JAUMHQ010000033.1:3267998-3278964 GCA_032361165.1 Enteromius paludinosus | reverse complement strand
TGTTAGTCACGTGGTACTATATCGTTTCGCGGAAGGATGAAAATGTTAATTTAAAACAAATATGCCAATAAAATGTTCAGTTTTTTTTCCTTATGTGGCAAGTAGCCGTGTAATAAGCGGGATAATATACAGGCAGCCAGTAGTTATCGTGAAATAAGCCCATACAGTGTGTTACAAGATCACACTGATCACACTGTCGGGGATTATTTCTGCGATAACTACCGGCTGCCTGTATATTATCCCTTACATATTATACACTGTATAGAATGATGAATTCCTTCCTACTGACCCCAGGCATTTTAACGGTAGTATTCCGTTTGGCTCTCAGGACCATTCAAAAGTTGCTAAACCTGTCTGTATGCTTGAAATTACAATGAGGCCCCTTTCCTGCTTTTGAAACAAGTGCAATGTAGACAGTTAAAGGAAATTACCCAAACACTGGGCAACTGCCAGCATCTATATAACTAACAATGAAACCATATTTCCCACAATAAATATCGCTTCTCTTTTTTTTTTTTTTCATTTTCCTACTTTTTTTGTTTTAGGTTTTGGTTCAAGACTGTGTTCCTGTACTTAAAAAGTTTGCAGAGCAAGGGAGGACGTTTGATTACGTCATAAATGACTTGACGGCCGTTCCTATTTCCACAGCACCTGAGGAAGGTTAGTGTCCTGTATTTGCGGCCACGCATTTCTGACTAAGCCCTACAAGTATTACATTGATCAATCTGATTTGGATTTTTTTTTTTTTATAGATTCAACGTGGGAATTTCTGAGACTCATCCTTGACCTCTCCATTAAAGTTCTACGTCCCAGTGGAAAGTACTTCACACAGGTGAGAGGGCCAAGTACTTCAATTTACTGTTATTCATTCCTTTAATATGCTAATATGTTATTTTCTACCTGTAGGGTAATTGTGTGAATCTGACTGATGCACTCAGTGAATATGAAAAGCTTTTGGGGAGACTTTCGTGCAAAGTGGATTTTTCCAAAGAGGTGGTGTGTGTTCCCTCATATATGGAGCTGTATCCTTTTTAAATTCAGTTCTCTTGTGGTGACATACATTTATCATGAATGTTGATGTATTATTTTGTTCATTAAAAGTACATTTTATTAAGATTTATTTTTTAAATTATAAAGAATAGAATTTACCATCAAAACTAGCAGTTTATATAGTCATTTCAAGATAACTGTAAATCGATAAATGCTTGCTTTTATGTAATTTGTACTTTTTTTTTCTTTTTCTTGTTGTCCACTAAAATTATGTTAAGGAAACCCTCATATCACATGAATTGACTGTTCCTTAACATTTTGACTCAGATGGGTGTTTTACACCATCTGGAAGAAGTAATGTCTCTTCCTCCACTCTCTCCTCCGAGTCCTGCCGGAATGTGAAGATTTCCCCCTCACCCTCTGATGCACTGAGGGGAGACGAGCACATATCTCTCCAAGCACTGTTTCCATTTCTGCTGTCCCATCACGTCCAAAACTTAGCAGCCTTCCCTGTTTTGACGAGGCTATTTGCAATGTTGTGTTTGAAATCTCACAGAGTTCGTTTTGTTTGTTTGCCGGTGTTGGTTTGATGATGTTTGCGTGGAGTCCTCCGGGGAGCGCTGTGTGAGCGACACTGCTGATGATACCGAAGCATCCAGAGGGCGGCGAGAGCATCCACACACAATTTCGACTCCTGTCTTTGAGGATTTGCTCTTTACGATTCAGATTTTACAAAGCAATTTGCGTTTTACTGTAGCTCCACAGCTTTTCTTTTTGTTGGCCTTTGTGTTGGAATTTTTTTTGCATCCTTTTGTAACTGTGGCTTGAGCGTGATTTGATTCATGGTGCTGCACAGAGAGTTCATTGGCAGTGTTGCATTCTGGGATTTCACTGAATAGTCTATTGAAGCCCCTAAATATGTCTTAAAAGGGAAAAAAAAGTCATTGCTGTGGCAATTTTCATTCTTGTTTTCTTTTTACTGAACTGTGAATGTTTAATTTTTTTATGATTAGCACAAAACAGGTCCAAAGTAGGTTTCCCTGCTTGATGTTTTTTTTTAATAAGAAAAAGGTTTTACTGAATGTAGGCCACTTAGATTCACGCCCTTTTTATCCATACGGTGCTTCGTTGATATTATTTATTATTTGATTTTATTTTACCATATACCAGTGATCCTGCCCTGAAAAGTAACTTCTGTTAATGAGTGATAATCATCTATTAAAGTGGTTGAGGAGAAAATATATAGTGTCTTTATTTATTAATTTGTCTCTTTTCTGGTCCAGTCCTATGAAAATACCCTGCATAATTATTATGATTATTATGTTTCTGAGAGCACTTTACAATCACAACTTATACACTAACTGCAATGCTAAATGTTTAGACTGCTTTGTATTAAGAAAATAATTTGGTTTTCAGTTACAATTTTAACGTCTAACATTTAATAAAATAGAAAGTAAATCTAAAATATTTTTTAGTTATTAATTTATTATTCATATAAATAATTGCGTTTTTTAAATGTTAAATAAAACAAAAAAAATGCTAATATTTATTCTTGTGAAAATAATGGCCACATCAGAAATGTTACATTAAAGCTATAAAAAGTGGGGCTCAGGAAAGGTGCACAAATCACTTCGTTATATTTACAACGCAGTCTTTACAGGGCACTGACGATGATCAATCTCCCTATCATCCTTTGTATTGCATTACGTCATATTTTTCAGGCTGGATTACGTGCCAAGGAGCTAAAACTGGTGTTTTCTGTTAGTTGTAGTTCTTCCCCGTGCACCGTAACATCAGCGTCAGCATAAAGAAACTACATTCCCCATAATGCACACTGGGCAAAAATACTGGTAGGCGGAGACTACTGGTGTGAACATAGATTTCTGTACCTGTCTGCTGATCTAGTCTGATTTACCGTTAATTTGTAAAGTGTACAACTGTCTTGTTTATAGAAGAGGACTCGTATGGTGCAAAGAGGGCTAGACGCTTTACGTGCTCAAAGGGTTTTGTTTTCCTTACACCATGGAGAAACAGTTGCATTTGAATTTGCTAGCCTCTAAACCGCCAATGGCAGGTTTGCAGTCGGGATCTAAATTAAGAATGGGGTGAGTTTACGCTTTAATCATATGTTTTAATCATAATCATATGCACCTTAACTTAGTCGATGCAAAGTGTTTTAGCAAACGTATCGCTGAGATACGTGTTAGATATCACGATCTGGAAGATCCATGAAGTCACGAGTCATAACTGTTCTCAGGGAAACGTTATATTGCTTATATGAGCGTTTAACTTACTTATTTCCCTATTTATCGCACGGAGTGACTAACATGTCTTGATCGAGATTAAATGTAGCTTCTGTGCCTGTCTGCGGTCCCGTCCTGCGTCTCATCCAGCCACCGCGATCACGACTCACTCCATAGATGTCCGAATCGTTCTTTTGAGTCGGATCTCTTCAAATAAATCGATTGAATACATTCACAAAACCAGAATCAAATCTACCCAAGCAGTTACTCATATGAACCTATGTGAGAGGCCAATAGGGGATGGAGTTTTTTTTCCCCACAGGATGAAATGTTATTATGGGTTCTCATATCATCTTTTTTTTTTTTTTTTGGGGCAGAAGCAATGGTTTAAAGTTAGAATGGATGGAGTTTGTTTATTTGTGATCTCTTCTCATCTCTGGCTGGCCTTTCTTCTGATTGATGACCATTTTCACACTTTTATCTGTGCTCTTTATCCTTTTGGTCAGTCATTTAAACCATGACCACTAGTAAAATGCACGTGTGACTAACTATGTTTGGGTCTCTCGTCTCTGTGCAGACCAGGAAGAAAACGAGACTTTACTCCTCTGCCCTGGAGTCAGTACTTCGAAACCATAGAGGATGTGGAGGTGGAAAATGACAACAGCAAAGACATATCCTTTGTTTATTGTTGTGAAGACTCTTGCAAAAAGATGGAGTCTTACCCTTTCTGTAGCACGTGTGCTTTTGACTTTTCAAAATTCTCCCATTCTTTTCTGTGAATCGTTCCTTTACTCCTTTGTACACATTTAGAATTTACAGCAGTGGCTCTCACGGTCCAGTCCTGATGCTGCTTCATGGAGGAGGTCACTCTGCACTGTCCTGGGCGGTCTTCACTGTGAGTTCATATCATCTCGCAAAGCCGTACTTCACTACTTGACTTATAATACTTTGTTTTGATGGTACTTCATGCATGTCAAAGAGACAGATGTGGGAAAAGATGAGTATGTATGTCATATAAGTGCATAAATATGCATCGTTCAAAATAAAATCCTTGTAGAAATTTTGTAGAAGAAATAGTTGAATTTACATGGATGCATTGAACTTAAAAAAATGTTAAATATTAATAACATTTTAATTTATATACTGCATTACAGTAGAAAACAGTACTGAACTGTTATATTTTTTTCCGAATATTACTGCTTTATTTGATCAGATACATTTTCTGTATACATACTGTACAAACTCAGATAGTATTTAATTTATGTCATGATTATTAATATTATTCAAATTTATATTATCCCATGTTTGTATTTTCAGTCTGTAATATGCAGCCGAATTGACTGCAGGGTTGTAGCTATGGACCTCAGAGGACATGGTAAGGGATATCAAACTCTTTTATTTAGCAAACAATGTATCATTTAACTGAGCAGTTTTCACATGGCACGTTCTCATATCAATCAGGTGATACAAAAGTAAAGAATCCTGATGACCTGTCAGCTGAAACAATGGCCAAGTGAGTGAATACTCACCTCTCGATGTCTGCACATCAGGTTTTCGCAGCATTTAATTAAGAAATCTATCTTTCTCAGGGATGTCGGGAAAGTGGTGGAGGCACTTTATGGTGAAAACCCACCTCCCATCATGATAATTGGTCACAGCATGGGTGGGGCAATAGCAGTTCACACGGCCGCAGCCAATCATGTGCCATCACTGCTTGGCCTTTGTGTTATTGATGTAGTGGAAGGTAAGTTTTCAGCCCTTATCCTCACCTAGTTTTGTTCTCCACGCGAGGAAACTAGAATATATTAAACAGAGAAAACAATTTACTAGTGCATACATTGACATGCATGTTTTGTAATTGATTTCAGTTCAGTGTGACTGTGCTTTAGATTTGTTCATACACTCAATCCAGTTTTGCTCATTCTTCAGGTACAGCAATGGATGCCTTGAACAGCATGCAAAACTTTCTGAGGAGTCGACCAAAAACATTTAAATCTGTGGAGAATGCAATCGAATGGAGGTACAATGTTTACAGAATACTTTTGAAAATAATATCCAGTGACAGTTGTTTACAAATTCATGTTAACTCTGTTATATCTAAAACTGGCATTTGATTAATTGCATGTAGTGATTTTAAAGCCAATCATTAAAGTGTGTGTGTATAATACAATATATATATATTTTCCCCCCCTGCCAGCGTGAAAAGTGGTCAGATCAGAAATGTTGAGTCTGCACGAGTGTCCATGGTTGGACAGGTGAAAAAGTAAGTCTTCTTTAGTATCGGCTCCCTTAACTAGTTCCAGGAATTGTTGAAATGTTTAGCTTTTGTATATGTTCCACTGATAAGTAATGTCCGGCTGTTTAGATGTGAGGAGCCACTGAGTAGTCCAGGGGTTTCCAAGAGCATCAGTGAAGGCATCATTGAAGAAGAAGAGGAGGATGAAGAAGGAGGGGAATCCAACCACAAAAGGAAGAAAGAGGATGACCAAGAGGTATTATATGTTTAAATTCAGATCGGATTTTGTGACAATAACGTTACTTTACTATTAAAATGTTTGGAATGAATAAATAGAGCATTTTCACAATATTACTGTTTTACTGTACTTTTGATCAATAACTGCAGCCTTGATGAGCATAGGAGGCTTCTTATACCGTACATGTTGCACAGTGAGCATTAAGCATTATTTTATGCACACATGTTTGACGATTTTTCTATTTGGCAGATAAAGAAAGAGTGTCTGTACACCTGGCGTATTGAACTCTCAAAGACAGAGAAGTACTGGGAGGGCTGGTTTAAAGGACTGTCTTCTCTCTTTCTCACCTGCTCTGTGCCAAAACTCCTTCTGCTGGCTGGTAAGAACACTTTTGACATTTGTCTTTTAGACTCGCTCCGTGTAAAAGAACAGCCCTTAATGAGTAATGTGTCTTCTGTAGGTGTTGACAGGCTTGATAAAGATCTTACCATTGGGCAAATGCAAGGTAAAGCATTTAATGTTCTTCCTCTGTAAAGTACAGCAGCACATCACGTTGCTGTGGCCAGAAGGTCATTCATATCTGTTTTTGCTGTTGTTGTTATTATTATTATTATTATTATTATAGGAAAGTTCCAGATGCAGGTTCTGCCACAATGTGGCCATGCTGTTCATGAAGATGCCCCGGAAAAAGTATGTCGGTTTTACATCACAGCCATAGAAAACATTTGCGTCTACTGCATTTGAACTATGATATCTGATGCAGGTAGCTGATGCTCTAGCCACCTTCATGGTCCGTCACAAGTTCACTGAAATCAAGGAGGGTTTCCCCTGGTAAGAAGTCAAGTGTTGATTGACTCATATGAAAGAAAATGAATATTTTTTGCTTCCTGCTCTCACCCTTTGACCCTTTTTTTTTTTCTTCATCAGACGATGTGTAGCCTTCACTCGTAGTCTTCATCCAGCGATGTGTCGTCCCTCTCTGCTCTCCACCGGGGATTACAATACAACCAAAACCATGATGGCGCCTCTGCTGCAAACTCATTCTTAGCACTTCATTCTTAAATTATATTCAGTTTTGTATGATTTTATATAGGTTTGCTGTAATCATTGCGATTCTCTTGGCTATTTTGGCAGGAAATAATAATACAGTAATACTTATAATTTCAAATCGGTATGTATATTTAAATTGTTACTTTCCCCCGAACTGATTTCTTTTGCATTTTCCTCTGATGCCTTGCTTGTTTGTTGTTGTAATTAGGATGATTGCATCATGTTGTGTTTAAAGTGTTGGTTGTTGCTGATTTCAAGGGAAATAATAAAGAGAGGTTTCCGCAGTCTGCGCTCATTTATAATTTACAGTGTTAGCAGAGAGAACATTTCATTTACTGGAAGCAAATTGGATATTATAACTGAAATATACCTAAATGAATTACAATCAGGTCGAGAACTTTCAACCCAGAGTCCAGGAAAGTTGGGATATTTTGTAAAATGCAAAGAAATCAAGAAGCTGTGACTTGTTGATTCTCTTTAACTTTCACTTAATTGACAAAAAAAGTTTTTGGTTTTAAAATGGCCTTAACACAGTCCAAAAAAGTTAGGAAAGGGGCATGTTTAATAGGGTCACATCAACCTTCCTTTTAATTACAAGGTTTCATTCTTTGGGAATTGAGGATACCAAAGTTTCGCAAGCAAAATGTTTGTCCAGTCTACAAAACAATGCTTTGGTAATAGCAATGGACTTCCCATGAAAGACATCATCTTGATGGCAGTATTTGTTTCTGTACAATCTCAATACAAGCCTCTGTGTCAGTAGTACCTTCACACAAATGCTCAGTTGTTAGTGAAAGTCTGGATGGTCCCTTTGGTCTGTGGGACAACTCGAAATCCATTTTTCCCATAAACAAATTGAAATACGGACTCATCTAGCACACATTTTTTGACTGAGATGAGCTCAGAGAACCCGGCAGCATCGCTGCATAGAATTGATGCATATATTTTTCCTACAGTAACAGATATTCAAGTTGCATCTATTGATGCAGCAGCAGACTGGGGGTTTTCTGAAGTTCTCCTGAGCTCATGTGGCTATATTTAACTCGCAGCATGACAGTTTCTTAAGCAATGCCATATGAGGGCTCAAAGGTCAAGCACATTCAACTCAGGTAACCTGCATTGCCCTAAATATACTATTGTTTCTCTGGATTCCCTGCATCTATTTGCAATATCATGGTACTTGTACTTGCATTGCAATATGTGATTTCTTATTTGTTTGACACTGCTCTCGTGAAACTTGATGAGCCATGATCCAGCTTTGCTTGCAAAGACTGAGATGCCGCTTTCTGCTTACTGTGAACTATATTAAAAAAGTTTAATGGGGATTTACTTTTATTTTGCCTCTGTCCCAACATTTTTGGAATGTTTTGAAACTATCAAATATATATTTTTTACAAAATTACAAAATACATTTACGTTGGTCAGTGATAACTTTTGAAATCTTTTCTTTGCCCTTTTGTCAGCAAAGTGCATGAACAAATCACACATTCTTGATTTTATTGCATCTTACAAAACGCCCCAACTCTTACTCGTATGTAAATAAAATCCTGTTAATTCAATAGAGTATCGCACAACTGTAAATCTCAGATAAGGGTGTTTTATTTACATATGCATATACATTTATGTTGTTGATAGATACGATACAATAGCTTTAAACTGTTACATTTTTACAGTCAATGCATTGTATGTGCATAATACAAGCCGTCTGCATAATTCTTAGAAGTTGACCTGTTAACCATTAACAATGTTATTTTAGCAGCAAGAAAAATCTGTGATCATACATGTTTTAACAGGAAGAAAAATAAAATTAAAACATTAAAAATATATTCATTCAATTTTAAAGAACTGAATGATGTCATTTAATATGGTTCTGTTATCTTTTTCAGATAAACGTTTAAATATGGCATTTGTAATGAACAGTTTACTTCACGTCATCTCATATCATGCAGTTTAATGTACATTAACAGAGGGCCTTATTTTGCCTGAACGATAGCAGAAATAATATTTGAATAAAGGCCGCACGGCTTCATCTCTCATACCATAGATCAGAGGACTCAGACAGCGCGGCAGCATAAGAAGAATAAGAAAATTCAGATATCGAAGATTTATGAAGAGAGAAGAGTTGTCAGAGACTCCGTATAGTGCTTTGTTTATTGTTGCATACAGGAAAGAGGTGAGACACAATCCCAGCTGAATCAGGTGCAAGAGCACAGTTTTGAGGGCTTTCTTAGCAGAATCTTTATCAGAGGAAACAGACCTGGCTGTGATCATAATGCTAATGTACGTGAAAATAATGATCACTGCAACAGACACGAAATAAAGAACATCGAACCCTTGAGTTTTATCCAGCTGCCATTTGAATAAATACAGTTTTTCTTGTGTGCAAAATAAAACCTCTACAAATAAACTTGGGTTGATAACTAACACACAAATAATGTCAGTTATAATATTGACAGAACTTAGAAACCAGATGATTGCTATAGCGATTCCAGTCCTTTTTGGTGTGGCGATGTCGCAGTGTCTCAGAGGGAAGCAGATCGCCACGTACCGCTCCAGAGACATCAGCGCTAGTGTCAGAGGAGCGTTACGGAAAGTGCAGTAGGAGAAAACGACTAACAATGTGCAGATGGCTCTGGTTACTTGAAGGTAATACGTACCCATAGTGTACATGATAGTTGTGAGGAGCAAAAGCACAGAGTCATTCATAAGCATGTGGCCAAAAAGAATGTAGCGTGGCGTCTCATAGAATACATGCTTGCTTCTCAGGGCAAAGAACATCACACAGTTCACAAAAAAGAAGAACAGAGATACTAACATAAGCACTGAAATTTTTGTGCTGGGCCCAGCGTCCAGTTCCTGCTTAAAGATTTGCTGATAAATGAAAGGGACATCCCCGGCTGTGCCATTAGAGCCAGCCATGAGCTGAAATACAAGAAACAGAGGAATAAGTCTGAGTAGAACAAGTATACTATCGATTGGTAAGTTTAATGCATACCTCAGACACAGTTGTGTTATTCTTCAGTCAATAAGTCAGACATCAGCCCTTCGTGTGATCTAGTGGCAGATTCCACAAGCAGTCTATACTGCTCCTATACTTATATAGCTGTTAGACTATGGCAGGCAAAACCTCAAGGGTATACTGTATGTGTCACTGGGTGCTTGAGAGGGAGAGAGCACAAGCGAAAAAGAAAGAAGCATGTGAGGGTCATTCTAAAAAGTAGGGCACAAAAGACCACTATTTCTGATTTAGTGAAAAACGTCATAACATCCACCATGTTATAATTCAACACACACAATTAAAATAACAATATTTATTTATGGTTTTGCAGTAGTTGCTTTTGTTCCTGGATTTTCTGTCGGTTTATTTGCGCCCTCTGCTGGTGACCTTGGCTAGTGTTGATGAGATGAGGGCTGTAGCTTTCTGAACTGATGATGATACAAAAAAAAAAGTCTCTATTTAATTTTTTTAAAATTTCGTGATTAAATAATCTTTCGGTGACCTCTTTCAAATGAATCTTGAGGACAAAGTGAATCTATTAACAGATATAAAAAATAAACTTAAGATGTCTGTAGAGTCAGCAAGGTGCAGTAATGTTTTTATGTACAAAAATAATAATAATAATATTGATAACATTCATGAGGAAATAATGCAGGGTTTTTATTACACTTCTTACAGTACTTTATTACAGCAACACATACAACTCATTTGAGTTTTATTTGAATTGGTAAATGCTCAACCATACATATCAAAATTGTTTGTGTTTGTGTAGCTTAAAAACAAACAACTAAATAGTCTTCTTTAACAGTCCAGAATGAGCTGAACACAGACCTTTCATTAATTTAGTTTTATTATTTTTCATTGATTTTCAATTTTTAGGAGTTTAAAAGATAACAGCTGATGTGTAATTTCAGCAGTAAGAAAAATACCTTCCAGTGACAGCTTATATGTTTTCAAATAAACACAAAAATAGTAAAACGAAAACACAATTTTTTCACATATTGCAGCCATTTGCTAAAATCATTTAAGTTCATTTTTTTCCTCATGAATGCACACCCAGTACCCCATATTGACAGAAAAAGACAGCATTGTTGACATTTTTGCAGATTTATTAAAAAAGAAAAGCGGAAATACCACATGGTCCTAAGTATTCAGACCCTTTGCTGTGACACTCATATATTTAACTCAGGTGCTGTCCATTTCTTCTGATC
>JAUMHQ010000033.1:3229994-3249058 GCA_032361165.1 Enteromius paludinosus | reverse complement strand
TGTTTGTGCTACTGAAATGAGCAACGCTGAGAAACAGCCAATCAGAGCAGACCTCCTCATTAATATTCATGAACCTTTTTTTCCCCTTACCTAAGCTACATATCAGAGAACAATTTAAAATATTCTCTCAATGCATTCTATGGCACCTTTAAATCTTTTCATCAAAGAATCATGATATCCTCAAAAATGTTTGGCACCACAACTGATTTCAGCATAATGAATGCACATTAGAATGATTTCTAAAGGATCATGTGACACTAGATGCTAGAAATTCAGCTTTGGCATTAATTATCATTATTATTAGTTATTTTGAATTATTAAAATATTTCACAGTATTAGATTTTTACTGTATTTTTGATCAATAAATGCAGCCTGGATAATCATAAAAATACTTTTTAAAAAAGAAAAGTTTGTGCAACTCTACATTATCTACTATTGAATGCATATGGTTTTTCTTGTAATGCAGGAATTGCTAGATTTGGCGGTCCGCAGTGGACCCGAGCTTGCAGTAAAAAGGCGGTACCCTACCCCATCTCATAAAGAGATGCTGGAGCAGAGGGTGAGACATCGGGTGGGACACATACTGAAGGATGTGAAAACAGAGTGTGGGGACAGTAATGTGTCCTCTGATGAAGACGGTGAGTGTGATGTAGTGTGAAAACGTCTTCAGCACTATTATTCTTTCTTGTAACGATGATGGATATGATGATTATATGTTTATGTAAGCAGATACAGCTTCTTGGTTGCCTGTTTCTCAGTCGCCCTCCTCCCCAACTCCAACTGTCTCTCTCAGGGTGCTACCCAGCCTGTCTACTCAGGACATGAAAGCCAGAGGTCAGTTACAGCTTTAATATAGCTTTATGTTTTATGAAGTTATATGAAACTAAATATGATTTTCCATGTAGACAAGCCTGAGCTGGGTGAGAAGGAACTAAGAGCCATGCTGCAAAGACACCGAGAGAAAAGAAAACGACAGCCAGTAAGTTGCCAAAAGGGGTCACTGTTATATTATTTATGTTCATTTTTCCACTTGATGTTATAATGTTTTTAAAACTTATTTAGTTAGATTTGCTCCTGCTGCACCTTTAACAAACTCTGTGATGTCACCAAGTTTCAAAAGTGCAAAAAAAGCCATTTTTAATTTATTTTACAATAAATGGACATTTTTAGCTGCAAAAATTCAGTTTCTTAAAGATAACTTCAAATAAATAAACACAATAATTCAGTACAGTACTGTATTAAGAAGAAAATGTGATTAATCGGATAATAGGAATTAATTTCATGCACACACACACATGTTGGTTTTTGTGATTTATGGGGACTCTCATAGGCGTAATGGTTTTTATACTGTACAAACTGTATGTGGTATTGTCCTACACCTAAACATACCCCTTACAGGAAACTGTACATTTTTACATTTTCAAGCCTTTTATAAAGCCTTTTGAATTACGGGGACACTGAAAATGTCCTCAGAAATCACCTTCATATTGTAATACCTATGTCATACCCATGTCATTATACACATTTGTTCCTCATAAACCACAAAAACATGCACACATGGCTTTGGCACACACACACACACACACACATTCACGCACTCATTCACACACACATGGTTTTCAATTTTTTTGCTAGGACATTGCATAGGTGTAATATTTTTCACTGTACAAACTATGTACACATATACACATGTTCACAGTATCAAATAAATACTTAACGCAAAATAATATATAGTTGCATTTAAAATTTTAGGATGGGGGCCCTTCACATGAGGATGACTATGTTTGGGGGGTCTGTGACATCTAAAAGGTTGAAAAACATGACACTAGAAGATAAGATGGAAATAAGTAATGATGTCATTTTTAGGATCACCCTGACCTGATGACCTCTGACCTCCATCTTGGGGATATCATGTCACGAGTCAACATCGGCAAAAAAGGATCTGCTACAAGTGAGAATGATGCATATATGTGCTTCTCTTAAATATGAGATGCGTGGATTATTGCAGCAGGTGAAATCTGTGTGCTTTTGACCTGTAGACGTTTTTGAACTGGCTTTACCTAAGAAGAAGATAAAGGAGGAGAGGAGGAAGAAAAAGATGCGGCCTATAAAAATGGAAGCGGAGGAGGTCTGCGACGTTCAGATGTCTACCGCTTCTGTGAACTCAGGTCTTCCTGATGTCCCCACTGGTCCTCCACAAAGCGTTAAAGAGGAGTACGTCTTTGAAATGTACATAAGATACTTTGTTGACAACTTTCAGCATTTAAATATCTCACACTCATCTGTTTCCTTTTGTACCAAAGGCCCATAGATGAGCCCCAGACGAGCCCTGACACAGTAGAAGAGATAGCTATGAGCTTTTTTCATTTGCTCGAGGACATCCTCCGACTGGAAAGTCTAGCAACATCCTCAATGGTACATATAGCACTTTTGTATACATGTATACAGTATTTGTTAAAGGTTTAGACACATTTACCTATTCCATCACACTTTAGTTTGGGGACCAATTCTCACTATTATTAACTACAACTTTTGCCTCAATAAACTCCTACTTATACATACAAAGTTATTAAGATAGTTGCTAGATTTAGGTATGGTTAGGATTAAGGGGTCCGCCATTTTTCGAATATGACGCCTCTTCTCCCAGAGCCTCATGGGATAGGAAAGTGTTCATGGTGTGCCTACTATAGAATTCGAGCGGAAGCAGTAGGTCATCCGGGTACTTCTCGCCTACTGAATTTCGGATACTTTGAATTCGGACATACTACTCGCCTCGCATGCTGTTTTTTGCGTACTATATAGTAGGGAAGTAAGCGATTTCGGACGCTGCAACGGTCATGCAGATTAAAATGTTAATATATGCTTTATAAATATTAATAAATAAAATAAAATACATTTTAAGAAAATAATGTTTTAATGACCATAAGATGACCAACTTCAAATCTTTGAACTGAATGGGAATTATGCAGTGAAATGATTAAACATTTTTATATTATACATTCATCATTATTTTGTCTTCATGAGGTGCATGCTGGGATGCTTAAACAGTTTTAAAGGACTTTCAACATATTTTGGCATACATACTTAAACATGCATATTTACATTTCTAGACTAATTTCAGCATTTGCTTTAGACCAAAACTTCTTGTAATCATGAGAAATATACATTGTTTCCAAATTTAAAATCTGAAATATCATGTTTGCAGAAATAGCTGAACTCGCTGGTCATCATGACATACATGAATAATTATTATGATTGTCCCTGTTGCTCTCAGCTGGAGGAGAAGGTCCAACAGTGGCAGTCATCTCCTGCCAGCACACTCAACCCCTGGTTCTCTATGGCCCCCTGCTGGTCAGAGTTGGTAGTTTCTGCTCTACAGTTTCTCGCTGGAGAAAGCAAAGGTATATATTAGGTATATATTATAGTTTGAATAACGCATGTTGATATTTAGGCTTATGCTTGATGTCTCTCTTCCCTGTCAGCTGGTGTAATGGCTCTGCCTACTGGCTTCGTACCTTTTGTGGAGTTCAAGGAACTTTCCCAGCAATGGAAATGGATAGGTATGATGCTCTCCCCTATTTTTGTCAGTTTATACTTTGCTGTGGGAACATAGGCTGTTTAAATGTATGAGGTTTCATAATACACTACAAAATTCAAAAGTTTGAGGTTGGAAAGTTAATTTATTTGATCAATAAAAAACAGTAATATTGTGAATGATAATGAGATTTTTAAGATAATTCAGAACTAAATTCATTCTGATATATTGTTTTGTTTTGTTTTTGTAAGCAGTTTTTAGATATGTGTACAATAAATTGCTTGCATTTCATGCACTGGTTCATTCATATGAATCAAAACCAACAGTGCACGCTTATATGTCCAGGTCCAAGTCAAGAAGCAGACAAAGATCTAAGTGCCCTGTGCCAGTTATGGCTGGAGTCAAAGGATCATGTGATTGTCAAGGTAGTAAATAACTTATATCAGTGTTTCTCAACCCTGGTCCTCGGTGCCCCCCAACACTGCACATTTTAAATGTCTCTCTTATCTGACACACCCATTTCAAGTCTTGGAGTTCATTCTAATGAGCTCATGAGTTTGTTTGATTAGGGAGAGACACAAAATGTGCAGTGTTTGGGGGCGCCCAATACCAGGGTTGAGAAACACTGTCTTGTATGCTTTTCCACAATGATTTAATGGCACACTTGCTGATCTCTGATCCTGTGTTTGTTTTACAGCAAGAGGGAGAGGAAACCGCAGAGCTAACTCCTCCAACACCCAGAGTGTGAGTTTGACAGAAGATTACAGTGTGTTTACCTAACCATAATTGTCATAACCGAACAACAACTCCTTTGTCTTTTTAGTTGCGACTGTTGCACACACACATGGCTTTTCATGCTGTTTTCTCCTGCTCTTTATTAGGTGGACTGACTATGTGGTGAGGCCTAGTACAGGAGAGGAAAGGCATGTTTTTCAAGAGCAGGTTAGTGCTACCCTAAAGAGGCATGCTGTCAAACACATTTTTTTACATTGTTGGACTGTTTGCGGAATTTAGTCTGTTATTATTCTTTCAATTCTTTTTTTAGGAGCAGCAGCGTTATGATCAACCTCATAAAGCCTTCACTTACCGAATGCATGGCTTTGAGTCTGTGGTGGGACCAGTCAAAGGAGTTTTTGACAAGGAGACATCACTCAATAAAGCGCGAGAGCATTCTTTACTGCGCTCTGACAGACCGGCTTATGTCACCATACTATCTCTTGGTAACCACTGGATCCTCTTTTTTTGCAGTTCTGTTAAAAGCGTATTGTACTAACATGATTTATTAAACCATGTCAGTACTATATGTTATTTACAAAGATCCTTTTTTCTTCCCAAATTCTGATGTTCCTCAAAATAATAACAGTTATCAGGCACAGTTCACCATAGCAAGAATGCTCAGTAGAAAGAAGTTCAAATGGCTTTGGAATGACATGAACCATGTATATACTATAGGGATACTCAGATTCGAAAAGTCTTGAATCGAGGTTCATTAAAGAAAAATAAAAGCATATCTGTGTGTTTTTTTTTTTTGTTTTTTTTTTACAAAAACAGTGCGAGATGCTGCTGCCAGGCTTCCTAACGGAGAAGGCACTAGAGCTGAGATTTGTGAGTTACTCAAAGACTCCCAGTTCTTAGCCCCTGATGTCACCAGCGCTCAGGTCAGACTTGTTTCATGCTGCTGTATTGACGATTATAACACGTTAGTCATTCTAACTCATACAATTTGGCCATTTTTAGGTAAACACAGTGGTGAGCGGTGCCCTCGACCGCCTGCACTATGAGAAAGACCCTTGCGTGAAATACGACATTGGCCGCAAACTGTGGATCTACCTCCATAGGGACCGGAGCCAGGAGGAGTTTGGTGAGCAACCCTGGCTGGCATTAACCAATGCATTTATGAAAAAGTCAAAAGGTCTCATTGCCATAGGCAGAATTTGGATCGGTCTGTGTGCTTGTTGTCACACTTCACTAATACACTTCACCATGTATACTGCCTGACAAGCAGAACAGGTTTAGTATCCAGAGAATAGCAGGCTGTGTCAGGTTTCCATATGCTGCTCTTGGTAAATATGAAACTGCTAAGTCAGAGAGGATGATAGTATTTATATACAATTTTAATATTAAATGATAGCTTTTTAATATATATTTTCAGTTTTAATTAAAATTTTTAAGCTTTAGTTTTGGTCATTTTTATTATATGTTGCATTTGCTTATTTTTTATTGCAGTTGTAGTCATTGTAGCTTCTCAACTAAACTAAAAAATGTTGCCTTGGAAGCTAACTGAAGGTTTAAAAAATGTAATGGTACTTAATTTCAGTTACCAAGTTTTAGGAAGAGGGTGCCTAAAGATTGTCTAGTTACATGCTGTTGAATAGATCCAGATACTATATGAATATAGAGTATGAATATATGAATATGAATAACATAAATATATCTTGAATCAGAGCGAATACACCAGGCCCAGGCTGCAGCTGCCAAAGCCAAGAAAGCTCTGCAGCAGAAGCCCAAACCAGCACCCAAGCCTGTAAGTTCTTCCAAACCCATCCATGACATTGTCTTCTCGCACTAATTTGAAATGTAAAGCGTGACTGTTGGTCCATGCTGATTTGCATCAGCTGTTGAATATGTCTATGTTTGTGTGTGTAATGTAGAAGGCAGGTGGTAAGGAGCCAGGAAGTAAGAACGGTGCTGCAGAGGCTGGTCAGAACTCAGGGAGTGAAGGAGTAGCCATCACAGCTGCCAGTTTGTCTCAGCCTCCCTTCACCCCCACACCCAGCACCCCGGGAACCCCTAAATCACCCCTTCCTCCCACAGCAGCTACTCCAACCAAAGTAGGCGCCCCAGAACCTGTCAAAACCAATCCCAGGTCAGTGGCTGACAAACAACTACTGTATGAAAGAAATTCTCTTGCCCTTATTTTTTATCACCTTAACAGTTTCTCTTTTTGGAAACCCCATATGCTTGAGTGATGTCTTTCGGAATACTGAGAAAATGTAAAATTAGAAAATTCTGAAGAATGTTTATGCTACTAGTCTTTCCTTTTCTGTTGAAGTCAAGCATGTTTTAAAAACAACAACATGAGGGTGAGGTAATGACACAGTTTCATTTTTTGTTTGAACTATTTCTTTGAGACAAACTCAGACTGATTTTTTATCAAGTGACAATGCAACACAAAACTGAAATTCAGCTATACTGTTACTCCCATGCTTAATTTTTCTTAATTCAACGTTATCTTTATTTCATTTCTCTTTTTTTTTACCCACAGTGTCCTGTTGGTGTCTCCACCTTCCATGCCTCAGTTAGGAACGTTGCTATCTGCCAGTCAGCCTGGCCCACAGGTTTCCCAGCAGGCCCCTCCGCAGCCTGCAACTCGGGTAGTGGCACACTCTGCTGCCACTGGTTCTCTACCTCAGGTGCGAGTGGTCACTGCTCAGCCTGGGCTTCAGACGTCCTCTGCAGGCCAGACGGCCACATTAATGCATCAGAGCCCTCACCACATCCGGGTGCCAGTCACTGTGGCCCATGGAAAGAACATCACACAGGTACACTGCAGCATCTCAGATTACAATAACGTTTGTGCATTCAGTGTAGTATAAACAAATGACGTGTCCAATTGTCTTTGAGCAGGCGGTGGTGACTCTACCACTAAGAGGCCAGTCTGCAGGAAGTCCCATTCAGGTGCAGGCTTCTCGGGGGCAGGCCAGTCTTACTGTCCCAGGTCTTGCCTCTGCGGTCACAGTAACCAAAACTCAGACGAGCTCCCCTGCCAGCCCGGCACACAACCCAACATCAGCTGCGGTGTTGCAGGGTGTCAGCAGCCAGAATATTATCAAACAGGTACAAACCGCATTAGAATCTGTTTACACCAGGTAGAAACTGTGTATGCATGATATATGGGAACCATACTGGTTATTGGACAATATTAGATATCAGATGTCGGATATCAACATGCATTTAGATTACCTTTTTGTACCCATATTAATAATAAATTGTTATCTTTATTTATTGCCTATTTTGGTCATTGAATTAATTCTCCCTGAATATAGATACATGAAAATAATTATTGACTTATCTTTATTGGTCAGAATGTATTTGTGCATCTTTTATTAAAACACTGTATGATAAACAGAAGATTTTATCCATTCTATTTCCATGCAAAATCTCTCTCTCCCATTTTTGTTTCAACCAGGTTGCAATCACTGGTCAGTTAGGTGTAAAGACCCAGAGTGGGGCAGGGATTCCTCTCACTGCCACTAACCTCCGAATTCAGGGGAAGGATGTGCTCCGCTTGCCCCCCTCCTCAATTACGACTGACGCCAAAGGTCAGACGGTACTTCGCATCACCCCGGACATGATGGCCACCCTCACTAAATCTCCTGTGGCCACTGTTAAACTCACTCCAGACATGCTGAGCAGTGCTGCAAGCTCAGGGAGCAAGAGCATCTCTGCTACACTACACGTGTCTCCATCACAGCCCTCACCTCCTGCCACGAGCACCGCTGTATCCGTGACCGCTGAGAACCTAGCTGCAAAAGCACCGGCCACCCTAGTGAAGGTTCACCCAGAGCTGAAAGCCGCCTGCGACACCGCCATTCGCCTCATGCCTGCCTTGGGCGTCACGATGGCTGACCCCAAGGCCCGCACGTTCTCCACAGTCACCTCGTCTGAATCTAAAGCAGGCACCACTATTCGAATAGTGCCAAACCTGGGTGTGATCCCTCAGAAAACAGGTCAGACTGTTTCAATCAGCACAACCACAAGTTCAAAGCCTGTCACGGTATCATCGGGGGCGGCCACTGTGACCATAGCCACCGGTGGAGTGGGAGGGGCTAAAGGTGTGACGCTGGGCCCGACTGGGACAGGCTCTACTCTTTCACTGGGCACTGCTGCGGCCACGGTCAGACAGGTGCCAGTCAGTGCTACTGTAGTAGCCACACAAGCTGTAAGTTTGTGTTTTAGTATACAATTAATTTACACCTTTTAAAATTAGGTACTTTGAAATTTTTATTTTTATTTTGTACTTGTACTTTTTATATTAATTTTGTTAAACAGTAAAAACGGTAATATAATAAATTATTGGAATTTTAAGGACCTTTTTATTTTATTTAATTATTTTTATTATTATTATTATTATTTTTATATTTTTTATGTATTTTTAAAATGTAATTTTTGTCAATTTTTTTGTTTATTTTTATAGAATGCAGTATGGTTGAAAAGTCAGAAACCACTAGTAAAAATGTCGTATTTCATTAAAAATAAACTAAATAACTGCCCCCCAATCTTGCTGACCAAAATTTCATTTAGTTTGGAATTGTTTTGTTTCAATCAAAAATAAATGTTAAAAACATTAACATTCTGACATATTATGTCAATATTGAAAACAGCTTTTTTCCCCTTTTTTCCCCCTCAATTTTTCAAGGTCAAAGGTCACAAAAACATGCTGCTTATTACTGTAGCACACCATTCACATAGGAAAACGCTAAAGCAATATTTGCTACTGTTTTTGTTCTTTTGTTGCTGCCTATTGAGTGTTGCAAATCTGGGGTTTAATTTCAGTTCGGATGCTGCCTATCAATGCAGACTTTGGAGCAGAGCCACTGTCTGTTGTGCATAACTGCCCGTTACAATGATGACTGAAATTCTAATCTTCGCTCTTTTCAGGGAAAACTTCCCACAAGGATCACGGTGCCCCTATCTGTTCTTAACCAACCCTTGAAAAATAAGAGTGTGGTCACTACTCCCATACTTAAAGGGAACATAAGCACCAAGTAAGCATTCTGTTTCATTATCTGATAGTTAATAAACGGCAATTTTAAATTGCAGGTTTTTGTATTTATGTTCTCCATCAGCTGAAATGGCAAACATGCCTTTTGTTTTTAGTATCAGCAATCTGGGGAGGAACATTATCCTGACTACCATGCCAGCAGGCACCAAGTTGATTGCTGGGAACAAGCCTGTCAGCTTCGTGACCGCTCAACAGCTGCAGCAGCTACAGCAGCAGGGACAGGCCACACAGGTTGACTCATCAAACATCAGCTCAATACTAAACATACTAAAACTGGTCTTACAAGCCAAACCATACATGTGAGTTAACCATATGTTTTTCGCTGCCCCAGGTTCGAATCCAGACGGTACCGGCTCAACAGCTACAGCGCACAGCCGCCAGCTCTCCAAAGTCCACGGTGTCCACGGTGGTGGTGTCTACCGCACCCTCGCCAAAGACAAACCCAGACCCTCAATGAGAAGTACAGCAGTTAAAAGCCCATAGCTCTAGCCATTAAACATCCCTAAAACTCTGCTTTCCCATGAAGCTTGCATATGGGCAAATTAGTGTCAGATTCTGAGTGCCGGTCTTGTCCTGACGCAGCATTCCTGTAACTTTGTTTCCAGTTGACATGTACACAGAGACAAGTTTGTTTATTTGTGCTTTTTACATCATATGTTCTTCTAAAGGAATGTAATTTAACAAGAACTGTTTATGTTGAGTAGCCAATGTGTGTTATAAATAAATGACTGTGCTTAACAAATGAGATCAAAACAACTGTTACGTTAACTCAACCGAACCCGAATCTAAGGCTTAACCCTGCATTTAAATTATATATATGTAAAACTAAAAATTTGCCTGTTTTGGCTTCGTTTACATGATGTGGTCAGTAACATAAATCAAACTGACAAACAATTACATGCTTGTTTATTCATTTACATATCATTTGAAAATGAATGCATTTTGATGTTCAGGTGTTTTGGAGTGAATATCATTCAGACGTGTTTTATATCCTGCGAGAATATCATGATCTGTTCTTTACCTCTAGTTTGGCAAATCTCAAGGTCTTTCCAGGTGCTTCCGACACCTGTGTCGACCACATTATTTACAAGTCCATTTGGATGTGATATTTTCAGCGTGACCACTTTTGAGAATTCTTTGCAGTGAAATGATGCAAGCATAATCATATAGTCCAATAAGAAAGATGGCTTGCTAGAGGAGAAAAGGGAAAAGAGCTTTGCGTTTTGTGCATTCAGTCTTCGTGCATTCAATCACAGGCTCTCGCTACTCTTCGTCTGATTCCTGGAGCAAAGCCTTCTGGGAGCTAGAAAGTGAGGCGGTGCACTTTCTGAGGCCCATCTCCATGTCCCTCGGGTTTCTTCCTTCACACCATTTTGTAGACCTGGAAAGATCATGGGCACAATGTAAGCAACATAAAAAGGTGGAAACATTTTGATTGGTCCTAAAATGGTGTCCACCCACCAAAAAACTCCACAGTAGCAGATGCCCACAAGCAGCAGAGCCACAGCGTAATGCCAGCAGAAGCACATGGTGATGAACATGATGTTATCATGTCTTTCCAGATCCCACTCTTCTCCATTTAGAGGATACAGCACAAACCCTATCTAAAAAAAATAGCAACATACCCCCAAATCACAATGACTTATTTTCTCATTTGAAACCACATTTTTCTGAACCTGATGTTGTCTTTACCTGATAAAACCATGTGCCTTGTAGGATGGCCAAACTGCACCGCAGAAGTTCCAGCACTGTGTTACCTCGCTTAAACACCTCCATCATTGTGCTGGCGGCTCCACCAAACACCGCGAACAGCAGCAGAGAGTGAATGTGCTGGTCCAGAGGTGGACGATTGTGGACATGGAAATAGAAAAGGAACCCTGGAGAAGAAGAAGCAATGACATTTCAGGAAGCTCAATGGTGCTGTATATTCACTTCATTGATTGTGCATTTTGCTTGATACCTTCCACAAAGAGAGCCAAAGAAAGGGAGAGACGGTCAAGACCGACTGGAACGTGCCGAGAAGACATGCTGAGAACATCTGCAATGCCACAGATCCCGAAGAACAAGTACATGGTGCTGTGCTGCCAGTTCATCAGCTTCACCCAGCCGCCCTGATACAGGTGTGCATGAGGGCCATCAGGCACAAACTGCTCTGCCATGATTCCTGGAGATAGATTCCAGTGTAAAACACCAAAGTTTTGTGCTTTTTATACTTTTACTGTCACAAAGGACGCAGTAAAGAATTGCGTGTGATCTGCGGCTCACCAACAAATGCAAAAAAGATCTTAAGAGCTCCTTCAGCTAAATCGAAGCGGTTGAAGAGGACAGTTTGATTTTGCAGTCGGTCTCTGTTCCCATGCTGCCCCCTCTCTTTTTTCCTCTGTATCTGTCGGATTGGGTATTTAATTGACCACCACAGGCCAAACAGCAGGAAGAATGTACCAGGTAATGCATGTCCCTTGAAGTTGGCCATTCTGCCCCTGGGGGGAAAAAAAAACGTGGTTGCTATTTAAAAAATTTTATGAAATGTAAATATTATATTGCCAACAATACAAAATACATAAAAATAGCCTCCAGCAACTGAAATGTTAAAATGAAAGCTGGCTTTCATAGGACTTGGATATGTTAGTCATGCAAACCAAAGTTCAGTATGATAAGCCTTTATTACTTAAGGCTCTCTGATAATGATTATAAAAAGAAACAAATATGTAGATATGAAAAATGTTATTGATAGAAGTGTATACTTCAGGTGCTCATATTAGAAAAAAATTTTAAGACAGTACAACCTTAGGAGACCGGTTGTGCTTCGACTAGTCTTGAACAGTCATCAAATCTTTTTCTTCAAGTCAGTTATAAAAACGAGGAATGTTGCATTTGAATGCAAAAAAAAAAAAAAAAAAAAGTCTGGTTATCTCTTTGCTAACTTTACAAGTTGTGCTAAGTTATTAAGCCAGCCCCTGGTTACCTGTTGGGATATATAATAAATAAATAATTTAATTTCATAATAATTTAATTTAATTCCACTTTTAATCTTGAACACCCCTGACGCACCAGAAACACAACACCTTTAAATCTTAAGAGTCTGAGGGAGTTCTTGTCACTGTCACATTGCCTCGACTGTTCAAGTCATCTTTTGTAAGTGAGGTTGGAAATCAAGTTTTTCCCGGTAGGTAAGATAACGCTTTTATTTACCCTTGCGTGAGTGGGGGTGTTTATTGTTTTGCAAATGAATAAAGTCGATACTGTCTGAGCCCTTTCACCATAACTACAGTATCGGATAAAATCTAACTACAGTAGCTATTATTACTAAAATTAAACTTGCGCTAGCCACTTTCATTTAAAAACCCTATAATAATAATAATAATAACAATAATAAAAAAGAAAACAGAAAAAAGATTTTTGAATATCGCTTTTTTGACTAAATGATTCTTCGAGCTCGAGACTGCAGTATTAATATTCATATAGGCAAGTTCATAAAATTAATCAATAATTTCTGGTACGAATTTTCATAATTGAATTGTATATGCTGCCATGAGATGACCATTAAAGAGCTGAGGGTGTTCGTGTTTGTTTACTCTACCTTAACTCTGGCCTGTGTTGTCACGGCAGGGCGCCCAGTGCTCCTGTGCGGGTCTTGTGATGGGAATATCCTAGTTACCTGTCCTCAAAAAGCGCACCTGCTCACCTGCCTTACATTGTAAAAATAACCCCGCCCTCCTGTGCTTGACTGACAGAACGTGTGACTATGACCCCGCCCACCTGCTCCTTAGTGACAACTAAGGAGCAGTTGATATTTAAAATGATATTTTAAAATGTACTTGTTTTCATATTGTTATAGAGACAGCATTATAAAATATACAGCCTACATCTTATAAAAAAATGGTGCTGTTTAGGTATGCAGGTATTAGTGAACTTGTACAGGAAAGGGTAATAGATGTTAATAAATAAATCATTCACGGAAGTTAAAAGGCTGCACAAGGACGTACAACAAACAAACCTAAAGCAGAATGAACTTTGCTCTGTCTTGTTTTATTGCTGTTATGTAGGCTGAGCAAGCTCACCAAACACTCAGCGGCTGTAACAAACATTTTAAAACTGTAGCGCCACCGGGTGGACAAATAATATATTAACCAGGGAAAAATTATAATGTAAACATGACCTGGATGAATGCAAATTCCAAAACACAAAGGGATCTGTTCTTGTAGCCTAAAACATATTGGAACATGTCGAGATTATTCACATTTATTGACATTTATGAAATCAACAAAACAATTGGATTAAAGGGAAAGTTCACTCAAAAATGAAATTTCTCTCATTAATTACCTTGTGTCGTTCCAAACCCGTTAGACCTTCTTCCATCTTTGAAACACAAATTAAGATATTTTTGATGAGATCCAATTCTGACCCTCCATAGAGCATAAAGAGCAATGCAACTGAAATACCCAGAAACATAGTTAAAATAGTCCATACAACATCAGAGAAGATTTTTTTCTTTTTCTCGTAGCTTCATAAAATTACAACTGAACCACTGAAACTACTATTTTAATGGATATTACTGCATTTCTGAACCTCTCTGCAGGTCCCGAAAGCTCTCGAATTTCATCAGTATTCAAACACATCATCAATTTGTGTTCCTAAGATGAACGAAGGCCTACGGGTTTGAAACAACATCAGGGCGAGTAATTAGCCTAATGACATGATTGTAATTTTTTATGTTAGCTATCCCCTTAAGATCTCGGAGATCTTGAAAATAATAAAACAACCCATGTAGCCTATAAATAGCATCTACAAAATTGCACAGAATATCTTTTTCTCTCTGAAGGGGTTTTCTGAGGATGGTACGGGGGTCACCAGGGGGTCCTCTTTTGCATGAGACTCACAGTAAGCCATCAGCTCAGCTGCTGCTTTAGATACCTGTGCAAAGAGATACAACCCATAAATACGCTTTTCTGTGTATTATCTTTTCCTCTTGAACAATTTTGAAAAATTTTGTAATCAGGTATGTCATCAAACATAAATAGCTTAGCATAAAAATGTCTCTTACCATCATTCTGTCAATATTAACCTCCAGTTTCAGTTGCTCCACTGTTTTTCGCGCATCTGCGATCTTGGCCATGTTATTAGACATTCTGCTCTCTTGTAGATACCAAATTAACCCTGCAGGAATACAGCAAAACAAACCCCAGGTGAGTCCAGCTAAATGCATCTCTAAGATAACAGCTCACCTCCAGTTCTACAGATGTCTGATGTTTTAGTTCCCTAAGAAGACAGTGCTACTGGCTCTTCTGGGCGATTAAAGACATCTCTGTTGCAGAGTTGCAGTAATTGTTTTGCTGGGTCTCAGCTGGTTGTGCTTTGGATGAGGCTCAGTGGGAGAGTGGAGTGCAAATATCCTCTAGAGACCACGAATAACCTGCTCACTTATTAATATTAAATCATATCATAATAACATTTAAGTGCCAATTTCTCTAAATTCAAACAGTTTACTTTTAGCTCAAAAATGGAACAATATATTGTCTGGGAGATTCTACTGAAATGAACGGTTTGTGCATTTTTGGAAAAGTTTCCAAGGCATTAAACCTACTTTCTTCATAAATTTAGCACACAGAAACGTTTTACTAGAAACATATTTCCATATGGAAATCAAATCACCACCAAAATTTGAATTATGCAGTTGCAGAGAAATGCAAAATAATGTGGCGTAACTGTTTGTCATATTATATTACATTAAATTACGAAACAAAACTTTATCTTTATCTATACAGCATGCTGCTTACATATCTTAATGACTTACCACAGTTGGTCCAGATTTATCCGTGGTGCTGGCAGAAGAAACGTCTTGTTATCGTAGTTTGATTGTTGTACACATTACGACCTGCAGGACTGACTGAAGAGAAAGTAAGGAGTGGAGGGATGGGAAAGCCTGCCGTCTCTCATAATTAGCTTTTATTCCTCCCCCATATAGGGCTGAAGAGGGAAGTCACAGGCATCATGGGGTGTGACCTTCAGCTGAATATCTCAGTCATGCATAATAGCGTATGAGTGATACCTGCCATCACAATGAACCGCACTGGGCTATTATGTTGGGTAAAAAATTGCAGATTCAACAGACAGATCGATCATTGATAAATTATTGAAACGAAGAAGATCAGATTATTAATGCAAGAGGATTTCAATAAAAGATAATCATTCTATTCTTTGTATTATTTGTATATAATATTTGGCCGAGATACAACTATTTAAAAATCTGGAACCTAAGTATGCAAAAATAAGAAAAAAAGACAATTGCCTTTAAAACGGTCCGAATGAAGTTCTTACCAATGTATATTAGTAATCAAAAATACATTTGAATATATTTATGGTAGGACATTTACAAAATACCTTCATGGAACATGGTTTATTTAATACTAATAATTTTAGGAAAAAAGATAAATCAATAATTTTGACCCGTACAGTGTATTTTTGGCTGTATACCCCATATATACCCCAGCGACGTAAGACTATTGTTTCTCTTTATTTCGTTTTTGATCTTTTATTATTTGTGAAAAATAAATATTTGCACACTAGCTCAAGATGGTGAGCGTGATTTCACCAAGTACAAGATGTTCCTGGATCAACATCCTTGCTGATCCTGGAACAACATTCTAATCAACCAATCAGAACCGAGGAATAACTTTTCTGGACATATATGTTTTAGGCTTATAATCATAGTTAGGTGCTTCTACACCCTTCCCACTGATTTTAGGCGTACATTTTGGGTAGTGGTAGGTTTTAGGGTTAAGGATTGGGATAAGTTTGTATTTTCAGACAGTAATGTTGATCCAGGATCATGTCTTACTTGACAAAATCACAGCGACCAGCTTAAGATGTCCCTCTTGGTATGAGTCCTACCCAGAGGATGCGACACCAGGAGAGAAGCTGATGCTGTGGTTAAGTGTTTCAGTTCTCATCATTAATACCTGGGGAAGGATTGCCTGTTGAGCTCACTGCAGGTGGCTCAAAGCTCTTCTCCAGGGCTTTAATGTCAACTGGCTCATTAGCCGCTGTTCTCAGACATGATTTATTGATCTACATGTTAGTGCAGGTGTGAAAAATGTATAGCTACATTTTCGGCAGTACTGTGCCAATAATTCACAACAACAATTAGCTTTAGGCTTTAAATAATTAATCATGGCACTGGTGGGTCACTTAAAGAGTAAGGAAGGGAAAAGAAAAGAAATCAAAAAGATAATAATGAAAAACAAAACACTTTTATGTAGTTATTTCCTGATCCTTTCTGGCTCAGTGCCAAATTGTAAAGCTGCAGGACTTAGTATATTTGGATAAGCATTCATGGACTCATATATGCTGGTCGTAGTACAATGTTTGCACACGTTTCCTCAGTAAGGTGCATTTAAAAAATCTAAATATCCTTAAAACATCAATTTACTTGAGAAGAAAAACAGAAAAAAGAATATATCTATATATATTTTTCATATTAACATGAATATATATTTTTCTTACCCCATTTTTCCCTTGTTGTTCTTAGACATACATCCCCCAACCCCCCCAAGTTTTATGTCGCAGTTGCAAATATATGTCTTTCATGAAAAACTATATGCATGGATTATTTCTTTTTGAACTGTTGGAACTGCTGTATAATGGTTTTGATATTTACATACTTTTGAATGTGTTCACATAGCGGCTGGCAGTTTATTTAAGTGAAAGCAGGAGGCAGGAATAACATTTCAAGCATTAATGTCGGTCTTGTTGATTCATTTTACTAAAAAGCAGGTTGCAAAACCCAATTGTTTCAACATAAAATAATCACGCACCAGATCTTAAATTGTTTCTGCATCACGCTCATGCAGAGGTTCCCTCCTGCAACATGTGCCATTTAATTCACTTGCAGGAATCAAGTAGAATACACAAAGCAGAATTATAACTGAAAACACAGATTTAGGGTTACAGCTGTTCTCTTGTGTCATTGACATTATATCTTAATGTCCTTTCAGCCTCTGTCTTCAGCCTTCTTGCTTCACGTCTAGCACGTACAGTAGTATCCCGAGATGGAATCGTTCCAGTCTCCAAACAGGCCTTTCTTCACTTCTTTAAGGTGGTACACGATGCCAGCAGAGAACTTCTTCTTATATCCTTCCTTCTTGGATTTAGACCACACTGTCAGGGAGCAGCCTCGGCCCACCACAAGAGAAGAAATACGGTTATTCCAAGCCCATGACATGATGGGGGAGTCTTCATCGGGATAAACGTACAGGAATTTGCCCGAACAGCTTTCATCGTAGTAGTAGCTGCTGTCCTCAAACATCTGGGCACAGAGCTTGCTTCCATTGTCATCTTTCAGCGTGGCTGGGTCGGGACACTCTGCTTTGAGTCCCTCGAAGCACAGAGCTGCTAAGAGAAGAGCAATGAACCCCTTCATGTTTTCAGCGTGTTAAGTGAAAAGAGATCTCTTGCCCTGACCTATATACATGGAGTTTATCCACAAGAATGACGTGTGTGAGAAACTTCAGAGTGTCCAACAGACTCTGTGAAGGTCATCTTCTGCAAAGAAAAAAAAAACATAAATAAAATGCAAAATGTGTATTTACATGCATTTATGTAAATATATAAAACACAAATATTTTTGCTCATTTTTAAAAATATTTCTGAATATATATGGGTTATTAGTAATTCAATTAGACATGAATTACATGAAAGGGCTTCTGTTATTGTCTTTTAAATCAATTTTATTGTACTGAGAATGTAATAAAAAAAAAAAACAATCAAACATCACAGATGTTCACAAACCACAAGACCATGTCTGAATGTGCTGACACTTATGGAACAACATGTGGAACCCGGCCATATGCAGTGACTTTCTGTTAATAACTGCATCATAATTTAGAAGAGTAGCAGGGGAATGTGCATGTTCCTGAATATTTTGAATTTTTTTAAGTTTTGAAAAATTACAGATATATCTTTAACAATTAAAACTAAGCATTTCACTGATAACAAGATCGTGACATTTGACTGTGTATAGCTGTGCATAAATTATCACTACATCTGAGCTTCTGTAAATAAAATGTTTCGTAATGAGATCTAACATTAGAATCGTGGCTGTAAAAACTAAATAAAACAAATATCCAATACGTGATTTTTTTAATAGGGTGAAGTTCAAATGTGGATGCATTGCAATGGTAAAATGAAAATGACTGTGTAGGTGGTTCCTCCATAAAAATGACATTTATTTTGTCACATAGGTTTTCATATTGCCACATGGATGTTAATGTGATTAGTTGATTATAACTGATTATACACTCAAAAAAATGACTCTTTGAACTAACTTAATTCATTCATGTAATCATGCATCCTGGGTCCACACAAACAAATTGTGTTTTATTTACATGAATGGAATTTGTTGAATCTATGCAAACTCTTTGCGTTGTGTTAACACCATAGAATTAGGTAGAATCTATTTGAAATTGTTGTTTCAATGTAACTTAATCTAGTTAAGTTTAGTGAACAAAGCATTTTTTGTGTGTGTTAGGAGAAAATCACAATTTGTGTGTCACCGTTCCAGTGTCAGTGTGTGCTTTAGTTGGGCTCTTTACTCTAATACTAGAAATAAATGTTGTTTTGGCTGCTGTAATTGAGTTATAACAGCCAGACAAACCAAGAGCAAAACATGTGCATTGTATGTCTTTTATTGACAATGACAGGCTTGTGATTATACAGCTAAACATCCTACGTGTTTCTCACATTTCC
>JAUMHQ010000033.1:3203538-3222861 GCA_032361165.1 Enteromius paludinosus | reverse complement strand
AGATCTGTCTATATCTATAAACACACACACACACACACACACACATATATATATATATATATATATATATATATACCGGATTACTGTTCCTATAACGTTATCTAACTGTTGAGTCCTGGGTGAAATTGTAACATCATAACATTGTTAGTTTTTACCTAATAACATTAAAAACACCAATCTGAGTCATGTTAATTTGAATAAAATTGTAATAGAATAAAAATAAATGAATAAACAAATAAAATTTTTAAAAAAAATTTATACATTTTAGAAAAAAAAAATATTAAACCTCTGCATTACTATATATATATATATACTAACCCTCTGTATTAAACACCAACCTGAGTCATGTTGTACTTCTGTTGTTGGAAAAACATTCTCGTATGTGTCTATATCTGGATCTATATTTGGGGAAACATGAAGCATTTCATTAAAACAGAATGCGGAGCTTCCACATACAGCTTTAAGTATTTAGTACATTTGTGCAGTGAATCATACATCCATGATTGGACTTCTCACATGTGTACAGGTATTTTGGTGCTCAGTTTAAAACGTGTCACTTGACCTCATTTTTCCTGTGAGCAACTGAAGAGAGTGAACGGTTTGAAATGGCTGCGTTAGACAATGACGATTATCAGCAGAAATTGATTTACCTGTCTCATCCTCGTTTGCATAAAGCGGATTTGGAATCGGGTCTCTATATACATATATATAAAAGACAAACAATATGTTTGTGTATCAAATACAGAATCTACAAATAATAATGTTGAGCAAACCTAACTTTTGTTAAATCTTAAGACTTTTTTTTTACAGAAAGACAATATAAAAGCCACACTCACACATATGTTGGTTCCAAGGTGCCATTTTCTACTGCAGACACAAAAACAAGCATTACTGCAGGTTATACGTTTGTATTTTAAAGAAGGCTTTATTAAAAAAATAACGCTTTATCTTACCAGCTGTGAGGTTTTGATAACTCCATTGTGTGTCACCTCTTTGGAAACCTGTCGAAATAACCAAAATAAATGGATAAATACATTTCGGATACATTTCAGAACCGCTTCCAAAAAAAAAAGCCAAATTAAAAAATTCTTACTATTCACTGGTCTGTTTCCCGGTGATTGCCTGTAAAATAATATGCATCACTTTCCTTCATTTCCAACTTTCTATCACAACTACAGCAAAGATAAAGCACTTAATATCATACCATTTGCCCCCGCCAAAAAAACCCATCAAACAGACATGACTGTAACATTAAATAAACAAGCAGCTGTGCTGACTACTGCTAAAAAAGACCTTACCTTGAGGTTGAAGGCATCCTTGTTTGGTTTGGTCTTAGCTCTAAAAAATAGACATGATACGAATCAAATCTCATGCTTGGCTCACGACGAGCGCATTTTGAATCTCAGCTTTCCCCTAAAAAATGCATTTTCTAAAGATAAAACACAGACACTAACTAGAAGTCAATGATCGGATGCATTTTCCTCTTTAGCATGTGTCAAAAGTGGACCTCGTTTACCTGTTGCATGTTTTCTGCTTTCAGCATATTCAGTTTCATTGCTGAAAACAAAAAAAGAATGTAATTATGCAAATTATATATATTTAATAATGAACAATTACATATATATACTTACAAGTCATCTTGGTCATACAGGTCATTGTCCTCTTGTTGCATCCCTCAAAGTAAAATACAGCAACATTAGACGACAAAGACAAATATATGATAAGCGCACAAGTAAGAACTGAGAAAAAACGATCCACATCGTTTTTGGAGCTGAAAGTATTGTAACGTCTGACTACTTACTCGATCTCCTTTCGCAGCAGAGACACAGAGCATAAATACAACCAAGCGAGACCAGAGAAATAATGGCAAGGACAACTCCTTGCTGGCTTTGGACTTCAATCATGCCTTGAATAAAAAAAAAGGTTCAAAAGGATTTCCTTAGAAGGTGTATTTCTCTTAAATCTAATTTGACACTTTCAGTGGTTTAAAAATGTTTGAAATAGGCTATAGAAAAAATCAGCTCATGAGAAGAAATAACAGTGTTATAACAGTGACAACCACAAATACAGCTCTCAACATTCTGACACAATGGCACAAAGTATTAGTGCTCAAGATATTGTCAGATGATAGTGTTCGATGAAGCACTAGGTACATGTTTGAAAAGCCTAAAGATGTCTTTTTACTCCAGCAACTAACTCGACCACAGGGTGCGAGTTGTGTAACCATCGAACGTTTCTTTCTTTAGATTTGATATTTCTCTTTTATTTTTATAACAGGTGATGTGAAGTCAAACAAGCATCTGATAACATCAAAATTCAGTTGTCTTCTTCTAAGCAATTCAAAGACGTCACACAGTTCTCTATCAGTCGAGTTACGAGAGCAGAGTATTAGTAAGTAATCTATTACCTTTACTGAGATGAGGCCTCTCACTCCATCTCCGCTCTGAAGGATATTGCTTGAAGTCAAGTGAAGGACTAATGAGAGCAGTATGAACCCGTGCGTTTCCTGTTTAAACTGAATCTAACCACATCCGTGCAGCACCGTGCCGGACACCAAGAAGAGACCCCCACAAACCCACAGCAACACACAAAGAGGTGAAAAGAAAGCCTGCTTGCTACATGTGTGTTCACTGTCACACAAAATGTCAAAGCTTTGAAATGCAGCTCTTTCATTAACACTTGGTGAAAAACTGTTGCAATCGGTATCGACCTGGTTTTTGTGTTTTCAATTGGAGCAGAATGATTTCAAACATGAACTCTTAGAGGCTCTGTCGAAGCTGATGAAGGTAGTTAATAGCTGTAAGATGCTGTTTGTTTAATGCGAGGATGAAGGTTCATTATTTGAGGTTTTTGACATTTGGCATCTGAGTCTGTAGGTGGTGTGTGGGTATGTTTTTTCCGCTTTTTAAGTGTTTGTAAGATTGTTTTCTTACAACGACACTGGTGTAACAAGTTGACAAGGACCTTTATTCTGAGATGCACTTAATAATGTCATGCTAAGAGGGTTAAAACATTGCAATGATGCAATTTAGTTCATTAAAAGCCAATGCAAATTCCTCAAACTTGATATAAAATAGCGCCAATGTAAGAGCTTACATAATGTGCGTGGTGCTCAAATCTACAGATAATCGCAGATAGCCGCTTTTAAACTTTGAAACATTGATTGTTATCTTTTCTCTTTAGCCTGAAACTTGTGATGATTTTATGTCTTGTTTTACATCCTTTACGTCTTATGTTTGGTTGGATTGTTTTTGCTAGTACATTACATTCTAGCACAGCACATTGGTCACCTGTTGAGATTGAGATATGTCCGAATAGAGTATTTTTGTTTAACAATACGTGGAAAACATTATTTTAGATTCATTTATTTATATTTATAAATATTTTAATAACATTCCATAGTAAAAAATATATATTTATTAATATTACTAGTTATCATTAATTGAAGCTGATAATGAAAAAAATGATTGAAAATAAAAATCTGCTTTTATTATTTTAAAATTGCTTTAAAAAATCACATTAAATAATGTGCTTTATTGTAAAATGTTATCAACTTTTTTTATAATTATATTTTCATTTTATAGTTTGCATGTATGTGACAACAAAACCAGTGGCCAACAACACATTGTATGGGTCAAAAATATATTTTATATTTTTTTTTGACCAAAAATCATTAAGATATTAAGTAAAGACCATGTTCCATTAAGATATTTTGTACATTTCATACCGTTAATGTATCAGAACTTAATTTTTGATTAGTAATATGCATTTCTAAGTACAAGAACAATCATAAAGGTGGTTTTCTCCATTTTTATTTTTAGCAGATTTAGCAAATAGTATTTTGATGAAATACCATAAATTTATTCAGCTTTCAGTTATAAATCTCAATAAAAAAAATAAAAAAAACACCCTCTTGTGGTGCATGGTCACATATTACATTTTTTTTATGGAAAGATCAAAAACCACTTTGCTTTTCCTCAGTAACGACCAGAATGGAATTTCTTTTATTATTGTAGCAGGAAGTGATGCAAGGAAAACAGACATTTTGATCTGGTGTTAAATTAGTACAGAATTAAGAGACTCATGAAACATCACCCCACAGATGGGGAACTGATCTTTTATCATTTTATTTTTGATGTACGTGATGGTGCTGTCATAATGTCAAAGCTTATGGGAGGTGTTCTTCATGAAGCCGTATGTGGAAGCTCAGCATTCTGCTGTGGCTTGAAGAGCGGAGGCTGTGCTTCAGTAAACAGTGGACGACACTGAAAGAAAACAATGGAAAGTGTGACTACAAGCCAACGTGACATTTCACATTTCATATTCTCTTATGATTGTCATTTTTACCATTTGAGTAGTGATTCAATGAAGAACAGCCGTGGTAGTGGGACGCGTAAAGTCTGTAAGCACTAGTAAAATTGCTTTTCTTTTTTTATTATGACTTACACTGTTTTATCAGCAGAACAAATTGTGAACGGAAAAGTTTATATATTCCAAGTGTCTTAGTTTGACATGTTTAGGTCGGACCTGATCCCCGGCATGATGTTAGAATTATGTAAAGAGTTTGTTTTATTTGAAGCAATAATAAATGTCAAAGAGTTATAATGTAATATAATTAGTACTGCAAATAAATGCATCCATTTTATATTGAGTACTGTGTATATTTATTATGTACATATACAAACAAATGCATGTATATATAGTATATATTTAAGAAAAAATAATATGTTTATATATTAAATATATATGATATAAATTCTATGAATGTAAATATATACATATATATATATATAGGTCAATATTTGACTGTATGTATGTGTATTTATATATATACATAACAAATATACACACACACATATATATATATATATTATATATATACAGTACATATAATGTAAATAAAAACATTTATTTTGAATATGATTAATCGTGATTGATCTTATAATATGTAATAGTGTAATAACCATACACTAAAAAAAAGATTCATATGCTTCTTACTCATCTTCAAAATGTTCATAAACTAATATTTAATTAAATTCCAGTTTTTGGCCTTGGATTGGAGTGAACAGCTTGTACTTACAGGCGCTGCTGCTCAGGCTGGAGGACATGTAACTGCTTCCAGCGCCGAAGGAGCTTCCTGCACCTCCTCCAAAACCCAGTCCTCCACCCAATCCTAGTCCTAGACCCCCAAGACCACCTCCTAGGCCTCCGCCCAGCCCAAATCCACCTCCAAGACCTAGACCGGCACCTCCTCCCAGTCCTGAGGCACCTCCACCAAAGCCTGCAGCTCCTGCACCCAGGCCTAGACCTCCTCCTCCAGCCGCTGCTCCTCCTCCCACCACAGTCTTAGACATATGCACGGTAACACCGCCTCCAGATTTCAACCTGGCCCACGAGACAGACACAATGTGATTATTGAGTGAACAAAATCTCAGCCACGTCTGTTAAAACCCTTACCTGTTCTCTTCACTGTCCAGGAGTTTTTTATAGGCTGTGATTTCAACATCCAGTGACATCTTGCTAACGAGAAGCTCCTGATATTCTTGGCCATAATGAGTAATTTGCTAAAAAAAAAAAAAAGGAGATTCTAAATCTGAGGGACAACCTAGGCTTTTGTTTTATTAAGTAAAAATCACTTAGTGTTTGATAGAGTTATCATTTAGTCTTCATTCATTTATATGTTTACCTTTCTGAGATCATCAAGCTGGGATTTTAGACTAAGAACCTGATCCTGGTATGTTTCTGTGTGGGAGCTGGAGTGAATCTCTGCCTCCTCCACCTGAGACTCCACCTGGAGGTTCTGTCAATGGAGAGGACATGGGTTTTTCACAAGAACAGTAATCTGGGGGGGGTTACCCTTTGTTACAACACAGTAAGTGCTTACCAGAGATTTGAGCCTCTCGATCTCTCTTTGCACAGAGTCAATCTGTAGTTTGTAAACTCTGAGCTCGTCCTTAGCTGAGGTAAGTGTTTGAGATGTGGGCTGAGAGGTTACAGACATCATGGAGAGCTATATATCCATAAAAGAGAAAAGAGGTTGAAAAAAGGTTGACCTTAGCTTTGCCCAGAGCGTGCTACTACACCTGCAATACAAGGACTCGCCACTTGGGAGAGGCAGATAGTAAAAGTTGAACTGAGTTTCAGTGTGAAGTGATACAAGGATGGATAAGTTATGTTACTCATTAGGAAATTTGGATATAATATATATTAATATTTTGCATTACATTACAACTAGGTTCTGTATGGTAAAACGGCCCAAGATAAATTTAGATTTTAGTTTTTAATAATAATATATATTTTTTAAATATATCTATTATAATATAATTGCATTTTATGAAACGGTGTAAATATATTTTAAATTAAAATATTTATTTAATTATTCTAATTGTATTTATTAAAGTTTTTAATAAATAAAATTAGAATGTTTAAATAAATTATGTTCTAGTAAATTGTATATAAAATTTTTCAAATTGATTAATATCTCAGTTAATAACAAAAGATTTAGTGTTAGTAACCAAACAAATATTATTTAAATATAATTATATATTTTTTAATGAATAAATATAATAAAATAAATATAAGTATAATTATAAAACATGAAATAAATACATAATAAAAAAATACGTTTATTATATAAACGTATGTGTGTGTATAAAATATAAATAAAACTAGAATAATTAAATTTATATTTTTAAATGAAATTATTACATAAAAATTAATTTCAGTTAATAGATTTTAACCACAATACAAATATTATAAATATTTTAAATATGTTTTTTATATCAATAATTTATTTAGAACCTCATTAAGACATTTATATTCTAATAAATTACACACACACACATATATATATATATACTACTTATATACAAACACACAATTTACATGTGACATAGGATATAATTTATATATATATATATATATATGTATATACAAATTAATATTATTGGCAACCTTATTTCAAAATGTTACAGTGCCTAATATTCTTAATGAGCAAAGGTTTCTTACACTATCCTGCACTGAGAGGAGGGCATCCTGCTTGCTGCGTTGAGCCAGGACTTCATAGTGAGCTTTGACTTCAGTCAGCGCTGAGGTCAGATCCTTTGCCTGGGCTGCGTTATCCACCGAGATAGACACGGCTGACTTCACACCACCAGTCACAATGTTCCTCACCTCTTTCACTTTCTAACACACAAGCAGACAGACAAACACAAGCGTTGGCCACTGGGAAATTAATGAGCCATTATAACACCACTGAAATAAACGGAGGAACAGAGGTATCCTACAGACTCACAGCGTCATACACCTGTTTGGACAGAGCAATCTGATCCTCCAATCCACCGATGCTGGTTTGCAGCTCAAAGATGGAAAGGTAGAGATGATCCACTTCCTAATGGAGGAGAGTTTGTGAGAGTCAGTTGTCTGTAAGCCTAGAAAGAATCCTAATTAGGGTGTATGTTTCATACCTCTTTCAATGCAGTCCAATCAAGCTCCAGAGATTTGGTTTGAGCAGTTTCCTCATCATACCTGAGACAATAAAGAAAGGGAAAATGTGGAGGTACATCAGTAATTGTCCTCTTGTCTGGCCTTTCTTACCCCCCAATTTTTTTTTTCCTGTGACAACCACCTAAGCAGGTGGTCAGAGATATAAAGACTACTTTGAGAAAGTTTAAATGCTTTTACATACTCATTTGCACAATTACTTTGGCAATACAGATGAGCACTATTCACGTAGAGTATTAAAATCAGACCACAAAGTGCCAATAAAAAGGCAGAACTAATATCGTTGAGCAGCAGATGAGTGGAATATAATTACAAATGTGTACTCAAATGTAATGAAAATTTTTAGTGCTTCTAAAATTAGCTGTCAGGTTTCGTGAGGCAATATTTCAAACTAGTTTTCAAAAGTTTCGGATCGACATAATTTTTTTTTTGTGATAGTTTTGAAAGAAGTCTCCTACAAATACAGTAATATTGTGAAAGGCATAATTTTAATTAGCTGAAAATCATATTAATATGTTGATTTGGTGCCTGACAAAAAATATAATTAATTGCGCTGCTTAATATTTTTGAGGAAACTATTTTCTGCATTTTTCCTTTGCAACATTATAAATCTTTTATAATCATTATAAATATATGTGCAACTCTCTGAATAAAGTCCTAATTGCTTAAAAAAATCTCACTTGACTCCAAACTAGTATATTCTTCTTAAATGCATTTTTCTTCGGATTCTGTGGGCTCACCTAGCCTGAACATCCTCAATAATGCCTTTATAGTGCTCAATCTCAGCGATGATGGCCTCTTTAGTAGTAGTGAGGCTGTCGATCTGGGATTTATACGTTCCAATGGCAGAGGTCAAAAGGATGGAAGAGCTAGCAGGTCCACCCTGCTCTGGGTTAGTAAACATGGAGATTTTGGCTTTTAGTATTGCGTTGTGCTGCTCCAGAGATCTGGCCTGTGAAACGACAAAGATATAGTCTTTAGAACCATTTGTAAAGGTCTTTTCTAATTACTGACCATAAGTTAATCTAACATAGCTTGATATTTGCAAAACTTTTACCGACCTTATCAATAAAAGATGCAAATTTATCATTGAGGGCCTGCAGCTCCTCCTTCTCTTTCATGCGTATGACCTGCACCGTGTCCGGTGACGGGAGTGTTGGGTCGATGCTTGGCATTGGACCGGCACCTGCGTCCACCGTAGCTGTAGAGCTGATGAAGGACGGGTTGAATCCATAGCCTCCGATTTTAAAGACTCGGCCACCTAGACGGGCTCTCAGTGGAGCCACACCAGCCCTGGCCCCTGCTGCTCTGGCTCCTCCGGCACCCAAACCAAGGCCCCCACCGAGAGCGAGAGCGCCTCCGCCGAGACCAAGCCCAGCTCCGGCACCAGCCCCCAAACCTCCTCCCAGGCCGAGACCGGCTCCTGCTCCGCCTCCTCTTGCCAAGCCGAGGGAACGGGACAGAGCTGAGTTAACGCCTCCACCACCCCTGGCTCCGGAGAACAGACGGTTGCCTCCATAGGTGGCTCCAAATCTGACGGCTCCCCCACTGATACGCAAGCTTGACTCGGTCATATCTGCACTCAGAGCTGGGGTCCAGGTCTTTGCAGAGGAGTCCTGGTGCTCAGTCAGAATGCCTCGATCACACTTTGTTCTTTAAATACACAGCTCCTTGAAGGGCCGCCCTATGAAAGTCATCCCGGCGGACACACAGGCAAGCGTCCCGCCTGAAGGCACTGATTCCTCTCCAACATGTCTAATGTAATTTAACAGCCTTGGTATGTAGGACTGAGACAAATACAAACCCTGCAGCAACTCTGTGCACATTTAAAGGGAGTCTGAGTGACATTTTAAAGCTCATTTTATTTTTACGCATAGTCTAATTATTATTGTTGTTGTTGTTTGTGTTCAAAACACTTTTCTTTTTTCTTTTTTTAAAGCTGAAAGCATTTTTCAGGATTCTAAACATTCATTAATAGAATGTTCATTTTAAAAAACAACAACATTTCTATGAAACATTTTAGTTAAAGGGTTAGTTCACGCAGAAATGAACATTCTGTCATTAATTACTCACCCTCATGTTGTTCCAAACCCTGCATAAGCGTGCGCGTAAACAGCTGCAGATTACGCACATGTTCGTGCTTTCACCCGATTGTAAACAAGGCTGATTACGTCAAATACGTTAAAGCTTGCGTATGCGGCGCGCTGAAGTACTCTAAAAGGTTATAAAAATTTTAATATCTTAATTTGCGTTCCGAAGATGAACGGAGGTCTTATGGGTTTGGAACGACATGAGGGTGAGTAATTAATGACAGAATTTTCCTTCAACGTTATTGGGTGAACTAACCCAAGTGGCGATGGTTTAGAGAATGTTTGCAAAATCATTAACGTTAAATGAAATGTTCCATTAATGTTGTCTTCAGTGCAGACAAAATAAAATGTATTTAAACACTTTTGAACATGTTAATTAAACATTAGATTTAAGATTAGAATATTAGATTTTTGTAACAGTATAAATGGAATTTGTAACTTTGTGAATGCATTGATCATTTAAATGCATTCTTGTCTGTGTGCAACCTGTGTATGTTTAATTCTCATTTAAAGTCTCATTCTGTTATCAATGTTAAAAACAATTGTGCTGCTTAATAATTTTATGGAAACTGATACTTTTTTTCTTTGTATACATCAAAAGAAACTTGAAAAGAATCGCATTTCCTGTGCAACATTACAAACATCTTTTGATCAATCTAATGCATCCTTTAGTGCAAGAGTGCTTTGTGTGATTGACAATTTAAAAGGCATTTCATATTCGTGTTCAGTCTTATTCAAGTGCGTTCGAGAGATAACCCGTGAATTTCATGTTACTGAGCTGACAAGCCTGTAAGAGGAACCTGTCATAAATCAAGATGGCTGTGACAGTGAGAGGCAGGTGAAATGCAATTTTTTTTAACCCAAAGGATAAATTGGAGTTGCTGCAAAATTGCTGACAGGTATGCAGCGTGCTGTAACAGCTTCCAGAGTGTAATGCTGGGTCAGGGTATACTTTAACTGTTACTTAATCAGTTCAGCTGTATCTTAGTTACAGGAATCTACACCATCCTACACCCTGATGCACCATCCAGGAAATTCCATGCTTTTATATCTTTGGAGATATAGCTCTCCGAGATGAAAAAATCAGCATGTTTTAATCAATGTTTCACCAGTATCATAAGACGTATATCACAGAAACCTGTAATTCTGAGATTACTGCTGAAATTTGTGCAGATTCATACATTTATTAACACATAATCAGAGATGCAGTGTGAACTCATTTAAAGATAACACCCAGGCTAATCAGAAAAGAACAGATATCTCTCTTGAATTTGTCTGCTTTTTCATGCTTTCTAATAACAAGATGCAAATGATTATAAGATGATCTGTAGGCTGGCATGGATTACACTGAAACTTTGCCAGAGGAAAAACAAAGGCTTTCATGAGTGTCCAAGCACGTGCTCACTGATACAGAAGCCTCCAGAAATACAGAAAATAGCCTTGCACAAATAAAATCCCATCAGAAATCAAATAATCAAATAAATAGTCAAATAATCTTTATTCTTTACATGAAAGTCATCACAACCATTAGAGTATGTGTTTTAATAACAAAGAAGAGTCAGATATAAATCTGAAAGAAATCTTACCAGTGATCTTTTAGATCTATGTGCTTTAACGTTGGTATGATTAGTACATGGTTCTGCTAAATGCTTGGTAATGGATCCGGCAAAATCAAGGGGATAGCATAAACAGAAAGTTGTCTAAGCTCTGTAATATTGTTTTATTACAAACAAACACATAGAATAGTTACTATTAATATTAGACTAATAGCGGAATAGTAAAGTTCTCATTTTATATCACTCCCCCCCTGATTAGACAAAGTCTAACCCATTTAATCCCAAATATTTTATTACACACCTTAAATAGACCTATAGAATGAATGGCATGTAAAAATAATAATAATAAAAAATTACATAAAAAGAAAAAAAATGCTAACAAATTTATATTTTAACTTTGATGTAAAATAGTCAAGATATTTTTCTTAGGTAGTTTTGGAAAAGGAAAGTGTTTACTTTGTGTTTTATTAATATAACAATGCCTTGACATTTACACTGCTAGGATTGGATTCTAATCAATTATTATTCAAAAGGAGCACTTGGTTTCCCAGCGGGTACATGTGTGACCGTTGACATGTCTATATGTACGAAAAGAGCTATTTTATTGTACATTACCAACATGCTTTTTAATATTTCCCTAACATAGGATTAAACCAGAGGTCATGTGACAGTTTACACCAGCCAGGTAAAAATGTCTAAAGATTCATTTACTGTGTGTAAAACACCTCATCTACTCGTTTGAAACGACTCCAACTCAAACGTACATGTAATTAGAGGGATTAAATGGGTTAAAGGAGTACAGAATAACAATCAGCACCTTGGACAGCATCTAGAGAGAATCCCGAATCAAGATTACCATCAAGCACTGGCCCACTGTTGTGTTTGACCAGCCATTGATTTCCAATTATAACGCACTCAACTCATCTGTTCTTCAATTAAAGACTATTTAGATACTTTGTAAAGTCCACCATACGATGATCTTAGGAAAGGCCAGTCACATTTTCCAATGTGAACAAAGAGATTATAGATGCCTGCTCATCTTACATATTTACAAAAGCCAGAGTTTTCATTGTTCCCGTTATGAGGAGCCTGTAACTCCGTCCAAAACGACTCCGTCGCTGTGTTTAGCGTCAGTGTTTGTCGGTGGATGTTGCGGTGGAGCGGGGCGAGCGATCACGCAGCGGCTCAGCGCGGGCTTCCCTCTGACCGGGATAGAAGAGCCACAGCTATCCCGCTCATACTCCTTCTGTGCCCTCAGCATCTTCCTCTTCTTCATCTTGCTTTTGTGAAAGTGGTAGGTGGTCAGTGACAGTAATATAATCCCTATAATGACCATTCCCAGCACCAGAAGCGCGACGGTGGATGAGAAGGGTTGGAGCACGTGCTGAACTTTCTCCGCGCGCGTCCCGTTAGTCTCGGTCGCTCCGTTAAAAGCGCCCCACGTAATCTCAGACGTCTTCATTATTCACAATCCGCGAATTCAGCTTTACAATTCCAAGAAGTGATTGGAAATATCCGGTAGACGTTGGATTTACTCCAGTCAGTTTGCCATCCCTTATGACAGCCCTGAAAATAATTCAAAACAAGAAGAATGGGAATGTTTCGAAACTTGAAAGACACAAAAAATGCTTTTGGAAAATAAGGTATGCTATTTAATGTTTTATCCGTACCTGGTATAGCAGCCCGGTCCCGTTGACCGAATTGGTGTGGAAAAAAGGTGTTGGTTTGGAAAGATGACTTCCCACCGATCTCTGACGTAGCCTGAATTCATTACGTATTCTGCAAGCCTTCGCCGCAACTACGTTGTAAAAACCTTAGGAGGGGTATTAATGTTTTATCATAAGCGCGTAACACGACAGAAGTCGTGTTTTGACGCAAGAAATATTTCCACGTTTTAAAATGTTATGACGTTGTAAGAACGTCAACTTGCGAGGTTTTAAGAATATCATTACCATGCATAGGTTATATTGAACTATAGCAGTGCTTACCACACCAGCATTAGGGAGATAAAAAGGATAAATAAAATATATAATTTCAGTATTATTGATATTTGTCGTGAGGTAAAAGTGCCTTGCCTCAGAAAGCAGTTCTTTCAGACTCCATGCGCGCGCCCGATTGAAAGTCTCTTTTATTCACGTTTAAGAATAACCACAGTTTACTTAAGTGAAATCTCTGGCAGTCGTGGTGAAATGAATTAATTTGGTCTTTTAGGTGTGAATAATTCAGACTTCACGTAAACAGTGGCCCAAGAGAGCTTTCTCATCAGTCTTGCGATCCAGTGCGTGCTCCCCTATCATTTTTCGCCATTTATTTTTAATGACGCACGAGCTTCGGACTGCTCACTCGGCCAAATAAACCCCACGAGAAGGAACATTTGGAGCACCAAAGGCTAGTGAATCAATGAAGTGCTCCAGTAAACACTTCACAGAGAGGGATCGCGTGGACATGCATGTGAATGAGACAACAGCCAACAATAACAAATCCCCAGAAAGATAAGCTGGAGAGAAGGTGCTGTCCAGTGCTGAAAATATCCTGTAGCGGTAAATTGCATGCATACATCAGGATGCATTTTCTTTTAAAACAGGTCATTGTAAGGTAAATTTATTTAGGGCATTGAATCAGACAAAGAATGTCCAATAATCTTTTTGTTTTTTGGATACTGTCATTTGCCTGACAGGTTATATTCCATTGCTAGCCTAGTAACCACACTCTTGACTTTATAACTGTTTACTAGAACCAATTATTTTCTGCAAAGATCCAGTTTTTAAAAAAAGTGCTAAAAATGTACTCATCCTCTTGCCAAAATCCAGATTTATATTTAGAACAGATCACTTGTTTATCAGTGGATCCTCTTCAGTGAATGGGTGCCGTCAGAATGAGAGCTGATAAAAACATCACAATCATTCACAATAAATCAACACAACTTCAGTCCATCAATTAACAGGAAAAGACATTAAAAACTGTGTTTCGTAAGAAACAAATCCATCACAAAGTCACAGTCATTTTAAATAGACCATTGCTCCAGGTCAAAATACAATTCCATAATCTTTTGATGTTCTCTCACAAAGTCCACCAATATATTAGTTTATAACCGTGTTTACTTTTAAACAGTGCTAGATCTGTGCACATTTCTCTCCTGATTCAGACAAGACAATGAACACTGGGTTTCTTCTTTGACACAAGAAGAAACTTCTAAAGGCGGTTCTTATCATCCGTAACCTCAAGCAGGGTAAAGATGCTGACCCTTCAACCTGAAATGATCCAGTGATTGTCAGAGAATGGTCCTGCCTACTTTATCTGAAGTCAAGTGGCAGCTGTCCCCATCTCCTCACAGGTTAGACAGCTCTGGACACATCTTGAAACTGGAGCTAAATTGCCTTATAATCTTCACCTAGACCAAGAGCCAATAAGCAATTCATCCACTTGGCTGACCTCCCAATACTCTATAATTAGATGCGAACCCATTCACCCCAGCTACAATATACAAGTAAAAAATGGGCAGTTTAATTCACACATTCTTTATAGTTTACATCAATACAGTCACCATGGGGAAATGGAAAGCTACGATCCAGGGAGTAGGAGAGATAAACAGCGCCCTGGGCATCTCATTACCTCTAGGTTGTGTATCATATTTTTTAGTGTTATATGCAGTGTTACAATCTACAGCATATGGAGAGCTGCTCTCATACGTATCCACCAGATCACATATATGTGATAAATCTAAGATTTTCTATCGCTAATGACAACACGTCTCATCCTCTCCCAAAAGGCTCTGCATTCGATCCATTCTTTATGACAGACATTCTTTTTTGGCCAAAAGCGAGTTTAAAGTTACAATGCCTTGAAGGATGTTAATTTATAGATTGGAGTCATGTGGGTTACTTGTGGATTACTGTAATGTTTAATCAGCTATTTGAACTTTCATTCTGATGGCACCCATTCGCTGCAGTGGATTTATCGGTGAGTAAGCTATATTTTTAATAGCCTGTCCTAACTTTTTTTCCAATACAGTGAATGTGAATAGTTGTCGTGGCATTTTCAAAGCAACATTTTCAGTGCATAATGACTTAAATTTCTTTCCGTTTCTTACACGGAGCTATTGTGCTTTTTCAAAAGACTTAGAATATACAGTAGTGTTCAAGATGTATGGACTACCACTATGGCAGCACATACATCTTTTAATGGTGCTTTTTATCTTTTTTTAGTCTTCATTCATCTTTATTGCATTGCTAAACTTTCAAAGAAGAAAGACACAGAAGTTGAGAATGACATAAGGATTTAAATGAGTATTTTCAATACGGGGGTAAGCGATATCTTTAACAATCCTTCGTTGTTAAGCAAAACAATAGCTGCAATCTGAATTTGTATAATCATTAACATGTGCATGTACATTAAGCTCTGGGTGCACAAGAGAAACGACTGAAGGGCTACACACTCCTCAGTGCTGAAACAGTCATTAGAGGGGAGAAATAGCACCAAGGGAAATAGCTTTCCAAGCAGGATGAAGGGGCCTAATAAACTCATGCCTGTGATGGATGACTCTGAACACACTAACCCAGAACACAAAGAGAATATATGCAACCCAGTCATATACAAACTCAATATATCAAGTTGCATGGCTGTCACATCCAAAACAGCACTACGAGTACCGCCTGCCTGGTAAGGTGATAAGTGATAAGAATCAAAGATGAATAAACAAGTCATCTCCAAACTACACAGAGTGAGCAAAAACCAGCCCATTGTGGAGAGAGCCATTCCCTATCATGTCTTCACCATGTATGTCCAGTATAATGGAGAGCACTATTAAATGTGCAAGTTTCCATGAAATCAAAAGAATACAAGTGTATTAGTACAAGTATATTAGCCTGCATGCAAAATGCATTTGAATGAAGTCTCATCAAGGCTGCTTTTATTTGTTTGAAAATACAGTAAAACAGTAACGGTGTGAAATATTATGAAAATTTTCAGCAGTCATCACTCGCACAGCACCTTCCCCATGTTAAGGCATGCTGGAGGCAGCATCATGCTGTGGGGGTGTTTTTCAGTGGCGGGGACTGGGGGACTTGTCAGGGTGAAAGGAAAGCTCACTATAGCAAACATATCCTTCACCTGGTTCGGAGGGCTCAGAACCACAGGCTCGACAGAAAGTTAACCTTCCAACAGGACAATGACCCTAAACAGACTATAAAAGAGCTCTGTAAATGCCCTTGAGTGGCCAAGCCAGAGCTGACTCAAACCCACTTCTCTGGAGAAACCTAACTGTAAAAAAAAAAAAGTAAAATAAGGCTGCAACAGCAAAATGTGAAAAATGCTTATAAAAAATATTTTCATAGCTTAAATGGGACATTATGTTATTGCTAAAAAGAACATTATTTTGTGTGTTTGTTTAATGGTTGTTAATGTGGTTTAAAGGTTCAGAAAACCAACACATTATTTTCCAGATGTCAAAAATAACTTCTGCTGCTCCCTGCCCAACCTTTCTAGTCAGATTGCTTTGAGAAGTGTGATGTGCTCTGATTGGCCAGCTATCAAGTGCATTGAGATTGGCTGAATACCTCAATTGCCCCCTTTAATAACATTACCGTTGAACAGTGTTGCCAATTTAGCGACTTTTCAGACCCTATTGGCGACATTTATCCAAAAAAGCGGCAAGCGGCAAATCTAGCGACTTCTTGGACAAACCTAAGCTAGTTTCTGATAGTGCCGCGCACGCGCGAGTTCTTGTTTTCACAGCACGCGCACCCCCTCTCTACGTCTGTTCTGTTCAGCACGCGGCTGTGAGCAGAGCTTTCAGTGAAAATAGATATTATGTTGCTGCTAAATATAGCCCAAATCACAGCATAGCCATTGTCTATATCTTATGTGTATTGGATTTAATCAGAAAACGGCTTGATTATAAATCAGGATATTAATCCAGATTAACATTTTATAAGGTAGAGCTAGTTTAACCTAATAATGGGGTGCATTTCAGTCACTATTTAATATTCATTCCGTTTTTCTGCCAACAGAAACCATTAAACACATCAGTGAAAACAGTTATATTGAGAATTTGGGTGCATTAAATTACATTATGGGACTACAGAGAAGCAAGATAATATGACGCACTGACGTAATAAATATGCAAATTAACGTATGACGCCCTCCAGCGACATCTAGTGACTTTTCAAGCTGGCTTTAGCTACTTTTCATTGAAAAAAGTTGGCAACACTGCGGTTGAACCACTGATATCACATCGACTGTTTTAACAATGTCCTCACTACCTTTCTGGGCCTTGAACAAGGAGTTGCATTGCTGTCTATGCAGAGTCAGAAGTTCTCACATCAGAAACATCATGAATTGTGTTCTGAACATGAACAAAGGCCTTGTTTGAACAACATGAGGGCAGGTTATTAATAACAGACATTTCACTTTTTTGGTAAACATCCCTTAAACAAATGAAAGGGTAGCACTGGACATTCATACTAATGTTTTTTTTTTTTTTTGTGAATATGAGATTAGGCTGAAGAATAAATGCTGTATCAGATGCAGGTAATCTCACTCGCTCTACATAATACAGTGAGCTTTTATTACAGTAATAAAATAAGCTTTTATGGAGCAACTCAACATTACTTTGTTACTAGTTCTTAAGTGACGTTTTTGAATTAGTGACAGAGGCTTAGGCTCAGCTGGTAAACTGTTATACCATGCTTTCAAATCTCATGCTGACAAAGTAGTTCTGCACAAAAGAGTTTGAAAGACATTTTGTTGTTACTTCTTATGCATTTACACACACTCATGCTGTCGAACATTGCTCGTATATCTCACAACGTATAGTTTAACTACTTAAACTTGATTTTTAACGTTTGGTGCAGCTTTTTATAGGAATTAGTCTTTAAACTACTATCCAAACATAATTATTTTTTAAAACTCATAGTGGTACTGTATAACAAGAGTGACCCAGGATGCCAATGTAAAACAGAGGCTGTAATGACATAATGTGCATTAAAACCCATGCCATTATGAAATACCAGCTGCCAAATGAGAGTGGGCGAATGATTAGATCTCAAGAGCACTTTGAGAAGCTGTAAACAGATCTGATAAAACCAGGGTTGGATAAGGTCACCATCGCACAATGCAAAGTTATGCTGGTGCTAAACGGTGGCTATATATAAACCCCATCCAATTCCCCCACCTGAAATGAGCCAGCTAAATACAGACAACCAGGCAATTCCGAAAGATGGATTTGTGTTGAATGAGGGACAATAGTCGCAAAACCAAAGTTTTCTTCGAGAACCCTCCATTTCTATTTCTGCTACAGAAACGAGGGAGAGTAAATCACACATTAAGTGACAGTTCAATGTGACAGGAAGGCAATATTCAAACCAGAAATAATGAGAGCAGTTTAACAGTAATAGGTTATAGATGGCACCTGGGACTTCACAGTGGTTCTCTATCAGGATTGACATCAGCCGTGCTGCTTTTTTGCTTCACTGCAAAACAGGAGTTTTTAGGTAATTTGAGGCTGTCTGGCAAGACGCCACCTGAGAATTCAATTCCTGTCTCGAGGATGTAAAGAAGGCAAGAGGCAGGAAAAAGGAAATTATAACCTGTGCTCTCACACAATAAATCACATAAAGATATGCGTGCCAAAGAATCTTAAAGTTGCCATCACAATCAGGATACATTTTATTAGTCAAGGGGCATTTTATAAACTCGACATACAAGTACAATGAATAAGAAACTCTGGAGGGGAAGGTGGGTGCATGGGACCTAGCTGTGACTGCCCAATAAATGCAACACAAGCTCCTCGTCTTCGGCCAGTGAGAGGCCAGTGTCCAGAGGAGCTGCTGTGGACTCCTTCCTGGGCTTCTTCTTGCCCACCTGTGTCTGCTGTACTTCGTCATCACTATCATCATCCTCACTGCTGTCGCTGTTGAAACTTCTCTTCCTGCCACCGCGGTCAGATGAAGAGCTGCAAACACAAAGAAGGGTCGATGCACAGATGTGAAGACAGGAGACAAAGGGAAGGCTAGATATACAGTGAAGAGTAGGACAAAATGTGTCAACCTTATAAATCTGTGAGTCAGAGATGCACATTTTTTTTTTTTTGAAAAACTGCTTTTAAAGGTGCCATAGAATGGAAAACTGAATTGACCTTGGCATGGTTGAATAATAACAGTTCAGTACATGGACAT